>MNCI01027496.1:786741-800743 GCA_015680685.1 Gnetum montanum
CATTAACTACTAAGTTTATTTGGAGGTATCTAGGCCTTGGTGTTGCCAGAGACCAGCAGGCACCTAAATCCTGTTCGAGGACACTCGTTGGTGGTCGCGTCCCAAACGGTTGCCAACAGAAACAAGGGTAATATGAACCCTTGGACCTGGCCTTAGAAAGATATTATTCATTGTTAAACAACTGCCCGGGTCATGGATTCTCCAAGGAAAGGCTAATGTGTCACATCATGAATGGGCTTTGTAATGAAACAAGAGAGACCCTAGGGATGTATGCCCCAAGTCGACTATATGAACTACGAACCCACCAATTCCAAGAGCTTATTAAGTGGATAGAAAAAGAAGAAGGAGAAATAGCCAAATGGGAGAATGTTGAAAGATCTTAATAGGACCAAACTCTTAAAACAACAAAGGTCCATAATCATAAGAGAAGAAATCAACTCACCTCAAGAAGGTGGAACCATACCCATCTTTGCCAATACTAAAATCACTAGATGAAATTAAGACAAAGATCAATAAGATAACAGAATGGGTACATGAAAAATGTGGAGAATATGCAAACATTATTAGAGGTAAAACCATGCAAGATCACTTTGACAATCGAAACAAACAAAGGATGTCAAACTTAGAAATGGGACAAAACACCATTCAACAATCGAAAAAAAGGGCTGAAGATAACAAAGATAAGAGCTCACCTACAAACCATAAGCATCAATGTAATGTTTGCCTGCATGATCACCCCAAAGGCCAATGCCCAATCTTGTGACATCTACATGAGCATTGGGAAAGAATGCTACATCTAAATTTCGTACAAAAGTACTATGTTCAACCACAGTGGCAAAACCCCTAGTCGTGGGGAAGACCATCGCCAAACTAGCCTCAACCTTTGTATGCCCCAACACCAAGTGCTTATTATGTTCAACATCTTGTTTCTCCAACTAGATCAACATCCTCTACTTCACCTCATCATTATCATTCTTCCAAGTACTATCAACCCATGTCCTCTCCCACGAGAAAACCACCTCATGCTCTTTACACTTCTCCTTGCTCTCAATATTCTCATCCTTTACCTCCTTCTACATCGCCACCAATAGTACCAAAAGGTTTTTCACCATAGCACCAACCAAAGAACATTACTTGTGCTACTACTATCAACAACAATGGGAATCCTCCACAATGTTGGAAGCGTCCTTTCTGTAGGCATGGCCATAGAAAGAGACAGCATGGTTTTGAAACCACTGCATCCTCCAACTTAGCACAATTCGAACTCAATGCCTTAGGTTACCTTATCTAGGCCACCAAACAACACTCCAACAACCATGCGACCTAATGAATATGACAACATGAAGAGGCATATCGATCATTGCATACCATCTTATGGTCACAAGTGCCATAGTGGGTTAGCTCATCACATGACCACACCTTATAATTTTCCTGACTATGCCTACTTTAATCAAGTGTGTGAACCCCAATTTGGTCACATTCCTGCCACCACACCAGAAGACACCCAGTGGTTTGGATATGACTAGACCCCAATATTTCCAACATGCATGGATCCAAATTTTCCATGTATTAATTCTTGCCATTGTCATCATTAAAACTTAAAGTAACTTTGCCCATTCTAACAGGCAGAATTAGTAAATGCTTTTCCTTTTCTTTGGTTTTACACTTTTTTGTTTTCCAATTCTTTGTGTTCTAATTTTTCATCTTTCAATTTATCATTTTATCTTTTCATGGGTAATCTCATCTATGAATAAAATACTCATGTAACCCGTCAGTTGTGATGTTGTTCTATGCTATCAAGTCACAAGTAACTAATTATTTGGACAATGAGCCAACAACATCCACCCGCCCACTCTATTAATAAGAGGTCCTACTCTAGATACGATGATATTCTTGTCATCATTAAAACTTAAAGTAACTTTGTACTCATTATGCTCAGAGTGAAAAGTAACGGACTAAGAGGGAATGGTTGGGGTGTGACATCAAGGGCACTTGTGGATTCTCTTTGGTGACATTTGTATGTGTTGTCATGCAGCTTGGTTGTACTAAGATCTTTGTAGGTCTAATAAAAAATGGAAGTAGGAGTTGTGATAAAGGCACTTAATAAAGAAAATCAATGCTATTCTAGAGGGTCCCACTGGAAAGACATGCACCCATGCCTGAAGGTTGGTGGCTTCTCTAGATTACTTTTGGAAAAGACAAAGTGCCAAAGTAGCCAGAAGAAGAAGAAGACAAGAAGAAAGAAGAAAAAATAGAAAAGAACCCTGATCATCAGAAAAAATAAAAAGTAATTTGTACTTGATGCACACCACCAGATCATCTTATACCCTCCAAGTACTACATTGATGAATTTATTCTTTCATTTATCATCATTTTAATCCAAACATTCCTTTGCACAACTACATGTCCTTTTTCCTCATCCTATTGAAGAACTTCATTATATAATTCCACTTTATTACACTTTTGGTGCCTTAATTTCCACTTAACATTACCTCAAATCTTTCAAATCTACCTCTAATCCTTCATTTGGGACAATGAAAACTTGAAAATTTATCACTTTTACTAAGTACCCTATTTTGGAAGGGACGCAATATTAGGTAACTAGTATCGAGTCCAACACGATATTAGGTCCATGCTATCACGTACGTGATATCGCATCAACAAAACCTATATATATCGATCCCCCGCATGCACATTGACATCATTTTCAACTATTCATGCAAGGGGAGTTGCTGCAATTTTCTTCCATGATTTTTCATGCTTTGCGCACCTACCATTTAACCATCAATGTCTTGCTCGTTAACACTCCAATTTTCCTTTTGATCGAACTTGCTTAAACCTAGAGTGTTTAACTCAATCATGGGGGAGAGGTATGCTCTGATTTGTGCATAACTTTTTTGAAATTCACTGTCACCCGAAGGATATCATCAGGGTAAGTGATCTTAAGAAATACTAAGAACTTATGCTAAACTAATTTTATTTCTTCACCCAAATCATGAAAATTATTATTGGAGTCGCCTGATCGAATTGGGCTTGAGATTAAAACTTTTTAGGGGAATTTCCTTGAAAAAGTTCTAACTCTAAAATCACACCAAGTAATTAAATTTTAAAATTCATTAAAGGTAATGAGTAAGGTATAAGATAATTAAATTTTATTAAATAACCTTACTAACAATTAATCTTGGTGTGATTATAGATGGCCCCTAAATGAGGACAATAGGGAGGACCCTCTCAAGGTGCATCTAAATGCCCAAGGAGAGGCAGAGGCTAAGGACCTCCTGGAAAACATGCAAAACAAGAGGCACAATCATTTAGCATCCATCAAGAAACACTTGTTACTGCACAATCCAGGCAAGTAGAATGTGGAGAAGGCAAGACACCTAAACAAGGACAGCATCTCACATTGTCCCCAGAATGTGTTCAAGCCATCCAGGAAAGGTCCACATCTGTTGCAGTGATCATGGAACTTAATTTTGGACCTTTCACCTAATTTTCCGCTGAGTTGATCTTTGATCAACTCAAACAGTCTCCACTATGGCCTGTCCTCTTGGAAAGTGGAAAATGGTATTTGGGAGAAACTTATCAATTTTGGCATAATAAAGAAGAAGGCACCACCATCGACATTGGTGGGATTTTAGTTGACTTTTCCATGAAGGCCATTGTAGAAGTTTTGAATCTTTTGAATATAGGGCCCAAAGTTGCTCATTTTTCCACCCACTTCAATGTTGATGCATGAAAAGTATAGCTAAAAAGGACATATGGCAAGGAGGACAAAACATATGGAGAACTCATCCTTGAAGAGAGAATTTATTTCAAAATTGGCACATATCACATCTTCCCAATGAAGGGACTAAACAGGATGTCCACCTATGTAGCTAGAGGAAGCGCAATCTTGATGGGCAAAGTTGATGCCAATTTTCCCCATTTGTATCTAACAAAAATATTGAGGTAATTTGAAGAACACAAGATACAGAAGTTTGCATTACCCTTTTCATGTATGATCAATAAGCTATGCCAGCATGCTGGAATTCTGGGGTACACTAATGATGTCCTCAGAAAGGCTCAAAATGCTTCATATGTTGAATTACTAAAGCCACCAACACCAAGAAAAGATGTTGGTGAGATGTTGGAGCCTAAACAGGAGCATACAGTTGGACCCACTACACCTTAAACAATAGGGCCTACCCAACTTTTGGACACGAGGCCTAGTTAACAACAAGAAGTAAGGCCCAACACATAGCCCATGGGTTAGCAAGACCAACTACCACCACCGCCACAAAATTACCGACCATCGATGAGCCATCTCAAGGCCATCGCGGAAACAGTCAGTTGGGGAAGTCGAGATGAGGCTAATCTCTTCAAGGTAATCGATGATGCAGTACAGTCCATGATCACAATCGATCATGCACGAGGCGAGGTCTTGATACAAACAGGAGGAGGGAAGTTACATTGGTCACAACAGATTTCTAGAAATGCTGCATCATTTCAAGTATAATTAAAAACTAGTGAAGGTGCCACAGTAGTGGTCATGGAACACTAGGATGTAGCTAGAGTAGCAAACTTGATCACAGACCACATCAAAGAGTCATTTAACGTCCTTGTTGTGACACTGGCAAATCTCATTTCCCAAGATGTCCTTGTTTAATATCCCCCAAGATGTCACAGCAACACAATTAGACCTCATTTCCACAAAGGAAAAGCTAGTTATGATTGAGGTTAGGATCGAACACACAAAAGATGAGTTGAGAAGACTCCAGGAGAAGTTCGTTGCCCTACAAGCTGCATAGTAGGATCCAACCCAACTTATTCTAGCTAACTAGCTAGAATTATTTAGAACAGAGGAACTAAATAAATTATTAGAGGAGAATAAAAGGATAGCAATGGAAAAGGCGTAGGAAAATTAGGATGCTTTGAAGGCACAGGCAAAAACATATGCACGTGCAAAAGCACTCAAAGCCTTACAAGAAGAAAATAAACTCCTTGTTGCCGAAAATCTTCAATTCACAACAATTGAAAAACAAAGAATGTTCTTGAGGAAAATTTTTAGCAAATGCAAGAACAGCTAATAAGGGTCAACCAAGACATGAATCACTTAGCCAGAGAGAACAAGACCCTCTCAATGGAGGAGGTACATGCCATCTGTCAGAAGATGGCCATTGAAATAAGCATGTGGAAAAACAAAGCTAAGTAACATGAAAAATTAAAGGAGCATTTCTGAGACCAAGTGGGAATGTATAAGCAGATCATTGAAAAAGAGATCCATATGGCTAAGACCCACATCAACTCTTTCAGTGCTCAAAACATTAACTAGCAAGCCATATTTGACACTTATGCCTTCATCCACCAAGTAAAATTAAAGAGCCAAGACTTGCAGATCCAGGATCTCACTGAATACATGGAGTTGGCAAACTTGCGGTATGCCAACTTGGCCATATTAATAACAGGACACCTGAGGACTAAGTTGGAAAAGCATGTAGCTACCACCTATGCCAAATATGAAACAGAGTTTGTTGAACACAAAAAGACACTACAAAAATTGAAGGTAGCAAATTCTGAGTTAGAGGTGGTAAAAGCTAGCTACCAAGGTCAAAAAGATGTTGCAACATATTTCGCTTAAAGGCTCATAGATTATCAAGAATTTAGAGACAAATCTAGAGCCTACAAGGAGGAATGACAGTTATTTGCAACATGGTACGTCAAAGCTAATTAGATGTTCCTGCAACTACTATGTCCATGAAAGGTGCTGACTCCATCAAACATTGGAAAATCAGCATGGACAACACATGATCCCCAAATAGAAGAAGAAAAGCTTCAGGCACTCCTTCAGAAGTATCTATTTCCAAAGCCTAGAGCACAAAATAAGGGGAAGAAGCCCATGGAGGAGCCACCGCCACCAAGAATCACATGAGTTCCAAACAATTTTGTATTTTGTATTTTGTGTTGGTGTCCCAATTTTGTTTTGTCTAATCCCACACTGCAACATGAAATAATCCATAGTCAGTCCATAATCCCATACCTATCCACTGTGTAATCAAATGAACTTGCTTCTCATTTTGTTAACTCGAGGATGAGTTTTTATTCAGTCATGGGTAGATGATGAATTGCGGTTGCCAAGCCCCGATATCATGTACATGATATCAAGTATGCACTATTGTAGCCTGGGTACAATATCATATACATGATATCGTGATTCCTATGTTACCCTATAAGTATAGCACTCAGGTGCACAAGAAGGAAGTCTTTTTAGTAAGTCATTAGTTAGTCATTAGGAGTCGAGAGTCTTTTTGTTAATTTTTAGTTCTTTTTCCAAGTGCATGCCCGTAGTGTGATGCTTGTAATTGTACAAAACCTTTGTTCAAGTGTGACATACTTAGACACACACACAACTGGAAATAAAGATCGAGACTACTCCATCATTGCAGCATTCACTTAGCTTTTAATTACTTTAATTGTTAATTATTATTTATTTTTTTCTTAGTTAATATTTATTTATTGTCATTTACTATTCATGTTGTTCATGCAGAATGAGTACATCTTAATCACAAACATTGAAGTGTAACTACGTGGTAACCTAATAGCATATCTAGTAGTGCTTCGAGTCATGTGCGCTTGGTAATCCCAGAAGTAGTACGTGAAGTCCAAGATGCGTATGAATGATTAAGGATAGATGCTCATTGCACTTATGAATGATTTTATTTTCCATTGTCTATTAGTTTACTCAAGTTATTTCTCATTGTCTTTAGGAGTAGCATAGTATTAGAAATCACATCATACACCTCACTTTGGACTAAACCATACGTGATAAAGCAAATACTAGTCCAAGTGGGAAGATAGTAAACTGTGATCAATGTATAACTATCTAGGTGCCACAACTAGTCCATCAGTGGAGTTTGACTGGATCATGCATACATGCTCGTATTCGTATGGTTGAGTGTAGGGGTACCTCACTGCTCATCAATAGCTATGATATCACATGGACTACAATGTTGCATCTATGATATCATCTGATGAGCCGCAATATCGCGGCCTGCCTCAATTTCTATAAATAAGAGGCAGCTTCCCTTGTTCTGGAGTAAGACTTAGACCCTTAGCTAAACTCTTGCAGTTTTACCATTCTAAAGTTAGAATAATTCCTATGTGCCCGCAGTAGGAGTCATAAAGTGAACGGATCTTTATTCAAGCAATTTGTTACCTGAGCACACATTTGTGTACAGCAATAAAGACGAACTTTGTGATGAACCTTACAGCATATAGATTAAGCTAAATAGTAATTAATTATTGTTGAATGTTTAAATGCTTTCCTAGTTAATTAATCTTTCTCAACCCTTGACTCTCCTAGTTAAGTACACTCAGTACGACCGCTTCGAGCATGTGTGTAGCACTTGGTAACCCAATAACAATTAGCGTTTGGTAATCCCAGTACCGTTGCACTAGTTCAGGATGTGTGTGGCAAGTGGGAATGGATACTGNTCACGTTGCACTAGTTCAGGATGTGTGTGGCAAGTGGGAATGGATACTGGTGTTAGGAACAATTAGAACTTAGTTAGTGAATAGTTAATGAAAGTTAGTCACTTAGCTCTCTTCACCTTACCCTATTAGCATAAGACATTAAAAAGATAAAAGTTATAAAAATCACATACCTCAAGCTTACTTAACCATACAACCATGACAATACAAGTAAGTTTAGGAAGATAGTGATTGATTAACCTTAAGTGTTCCATTGGGGCACATAAGCACTTAGTCCTTGGAGTTCGACCGAATTGCGCATAAAATGCTCGTATTCGTATGGTTGAGCGTAGGGGTACCTCGTCACTCATCATCATCCCTATAAAATCTACATGCACCTGTGCAACCCTTCCTTCTTTTTTACATTTACTTCATTTGGTAAAGGGAATTCATGTTGTTTTCACCTTAAAGAGACTTACAGATGCTCTAAGTCTTATACTACTCATCTAATTTTCCCCATTTCAAATCTTGTGAGTTACCGAAGCTAAGCTCTTAGTCATGGGAAAAACACTTTATACTACATAATTTTTGCAAACACCATGACTAAATTGCTAAGGTAACAACTTTAATAAATTTTTAATGATTTTTTAACAGTTTAGATTTTTTTTATTAATGTGCATGTGCCGAATTTTTTTAATTATGTCATCCTAATAAAATATTAATTTGTTTAGAACGATTTGGACTGATTTATGAATTTTGACTATTGTGCAAATTCACCAAATTCACCAATTTAGAGCCTATAGTAAAAGTAATTATTTGAAAAAATATGGAATATGAATATATTCTGGTCCTTAAATCTTATCGTTGCATTGTACAAAATTTTTGGATTTCCTAATCTACTAATTCTAATGTTAACAATTTTTCTTTTGCAAATTATGTCCTTTAAAGATTTTTCTACTAATTGCAATTTAGTGCTTTTTCTAACAAATTGATGATTTTTTTACTCTTCTATCACTTAAGAGCATAATAATTATTTTTCTTCTAATTTTTGGTTACACCTAGAAGATTGATAGAGGGTTAGAAGCTAAATTAAAATTCTTGTGAATATTTGAAAAATTTATTAACAACCCTTGGTAATGCAAATGACTCCAAAAAGAAACCCTACAACTAGAGGACCACAACAACCACGTGAGAAAAGACCAAGAGAAGAACATGCCAAGGGACAAGGGGGAAATCAATCACAAGAGCCACAAGTAGAAGAACATGAGGCATAATCATATTCAATCCATTAGCTGACATTGTAGACATAATAATTAATGCAAGTTGAAGTGTATGTGCCATTAGCTCTTGAAATAGGTAGACATTTAAATCTCTCATAGACAATGTCAAAGCCATCAATGATAAAAATGTTATGTCAATTGTCATTGTACAACTAAATTTTAGGCAATTTCTATAGTTCACATCCTAGAAAATGCAAGAACAAATAAAAGCCTCCCCATTTTGGCTTGCAATTTCTATGAATGATGAATAGTATTTAGACAAAACACATAAGTTTTGGCATAATAAGTAAGAAGTTGCAATAGTTCAAATTTGAGACACTACAGTTGCATATTCAATTGAAGCAATTGCTAAGGCACTCAATTTACTAAACATGGGCATAGAAACAGTTGTAATATCACCCTACTCAAAGATAAAATCCATAAATATTTGGGTAAGGAAAGCATATGGTGACAAAAATAAGAAGTTGGAAGAGTTGTCTATTACAAAGAAGATTTATTTTAAGATTAGCACATATCACATATATCCGATAAAGAACCTTAACTAGATTTCAACATATGCAACTAGGGGAAGTGCTATTCATAGTTAAAAGTATTAAGCAAACATGGCCCATCTTCTCTTTTTGGAAATACATAGAAGCTTTTTAAGAGTAGTCAGGCAAGCTAAAACTATTGTTTTCTTGCCTAATTAGGAAATTGTGCAAATAAGCTGGTAGGTTGAGCTACACTAATGACATAGTTAGAACAATTGAAAATGCTTCATACATAAAGATTGGAAACACTATGCCTACCAAAAGGACCAAGTAAAAGCACCACCTAGCATAGAACCAAAAACCACATCCACTCTAGTAGCCAATCTTCCAATAACAAGAACTAGCCAAGCATCTTTGTTCCTATTGCATAACCATGAGTCATATACAACAATTGGTAGAGATTGTCAACTGGAAAACTAGAGAAGTGGCTAGTATGTTTAAAATTCAATAGGACCAACAAAAGGTTTCATCTGATCTAGTTAGTGGCCAAATTTTTGTCAACACTACTAGAGGTAATTGGACTATATAGATCTTCGGTAAGGCTACTACATTTCAAGTAACATTAAAAATTGAAAAAGGTGCAACTATAATGATACTACAATACAAGGAAGAGTAAGAAGCTACTAAACTTGTCACGAACCATATTAAAGAAGCTTTCAACATTCATATTATGCCCCTAATAGACTTCAATAGATTAAGAGATGCACAAATAGTAAGCAAGGCCCAAGAAATGAGAAAAGAAATTATGGATGGTATTCAACATGAGGATGCATTAGAAAGATTAGTGTAGACTAGGTAAGTCATTCAAGATCTTTTTGATATTCCTAATGAGATCACTACTGCTTAGTCAGAATCAATATCTACAAAAGACAAGTTAGTCATTACAAAGACAAAATAACAACATGCTGAGTTGAAGATCTAAACACTCCAAGATGAATTAGCCTAGCTCAGAAATTAAACACAAAATCCTATTGAATGTGCTACATCAAAATAATTAGAAAAATTTAGGAAAAATTAGGTCAACCAACTTATGATAAAATATCACTAATTAGAGATGGAAAAATAGAAACAAACATGGAACACCTCAACTACAAAGACAAAGACTTATGATCTAGTCAAACCCATCGCTACCTTGAAAGAAGAAAAGAAAAAGCTTGTTGTTGACAATAAGAGATTGATGAAAGTGAAAAAAGAGAAAAATCAACTAGAAGAGAGCTTCAATCATTTGAATGTATAGTTTTCCAAAGTTAACCTAGATGTAAACAAACTAGCCTAGGAAAATAAAACCCTATTAATAAAAGAAGTTCACGCGATCAAATAAAAACTTGCTAGTGGGATTAGCACATGGTAAAATAAGACTAAGAAACATAAGAAAGTGGAGGAGCATTTTCAAGGATAAGTGGATATGCAGAAGTAAATAAATGAAAAAGAAATTAGTTTGGTGATGGAACGCAATATCACATGGGCTGTGATATCGCATCTATCGCGATATCGCATGGGCTGCGATATCACGTCCGTCGCGATATCGCAATGCACCGCCAAATCTATAAATAAGAGGCAGCTCTCCCTTGTTTCTCATCTAGGCCTAGACCATAGCAAAACTTTGGTACTTTTACCTCTCTAGAGATAGAATAATTTCCATGTGCCTGTAGTAGGAGCTCCAAAGTGAACGGATCTTTATTTAAGCAAATATTGTACCTAAACACAAGTTTGTGTACGGAAATAAAGACAAACTTCTTGGATAAACCTTGCAGTGCATGGCATAGGCTAATTAGGATTTTAATTACTGTTATTTATTTTTTATCATTTAAATGCTTTATTAGTTAATTAAATNGGAAAAGATATAAAAATCACATACCTCAAACTTACTTAACCATACAATCATGACAAATACAAGTAAGTCTGGGAAGACAACGAATGATTCACCTTAAGTGTTTCATAAGGCGTGTAGGCACTTAGTCTGCGGAGTTCAACCGGATCGCGTGTGTAATGCTCATATTCGTATGGTTGAGTGTAGGGTTACCTCGCCACTCATCATTGGCGCCGTTGCCGGGGACTAAGTTGTTTGTGCGCTAAGTAGAACATAGGAAATTATCCACATCGTTGGGAGCTTAAACGAACCCTTAGGATTAATCAAAAGAAAAATTAAATACGGTAAATAGCACACCGACAAGACACAATGTCTTCTTCTTCTTCTCACAAAAGCACTTCACCACCTAGGGATCACACTAGAGACAGTCGGCGGCACCAGGCACATAACCAAAATCTGCCAGTTCCTCAACAATATAGGATGGTATATACTCATCATGATGAGTATATACCCAATTTTACCTTTATCCTCCATCAGGATGAACAACTGTGTTTGAGATATTTGCAAGGTAACATAGTGTTACCTCCAGATCGTGCAGTCCCCAACATGCTCCTCCATGCTCTGGCACAAATAGGCATGACACATCTATACGCTGAATACGTTATAGGTGATTTTGACAAAAGGGATTACCATCCCACAGCCACACAACATTTAAGGAACTCGAGGCAGGAGAGCCACCATACATTGTTGAAGGGCAAAGGGGTCCCGCATGTCCTAAGCCAAATTAGAGATGGTAAACCAATTATAACAGGTTTTCCATCAAATGATGTTCCCCCTCCTAATAATAGTGAGGAGGTGGGGTATCAGAACCTACGCTCCATGATACACAACCCTGGTTCTGATCCCCATGAACACCAACTGTTCACCAAGGGAACAAAAACACATGACAAGGACGGGCATTCTGATCGTCATCACGATTAGGGCCGTAGCCATCGAAGAAAAGGTAAGAAACATCGTCATGGTGATGGTTCTCCTTCTTCTTCCCCTTCATCACGTCATTCACCCTCTCCTTCCACATCAAGGTGTAGTCATCAAGAGCATAACAGTGAGGATAAGGGTAAGCGAAATGAGAGACCTCGACGAGAGAGTCGAGAGAGAGGACGAGGGTAGTCTAGAGAGTCTAGGCATGGTAGAAGGGAAATTAGGAAACCACATAGACATCATAGACATCATGAGAGAGATGATCATGATGAACCCCTACTTGCCACCCGAAGTATGCTAGATATTACGGAGGCAGTTAGAATACCTACAAGGCATCAAAAAGATAGTCTGATCAAGAGATTAGATATGAATAATATCCCATGATTCAAAGGGGGATACAATGCTGATTCGCAAAATCATTTATAGGCATTCCACAATGCTTGTGCCTTGCAAAACATAGAAAATGAGTGGCAAAAGTTAAAGTTGTTCCCTACGACACTCATAAAAGAAGCAAAGAGTTGGTACCTGTCCTTAGAACTAGAAACCATTAGGAGGTGGAGTACGATGTTAGAATTGTTCAATGATAAATACCAAACATACTTCGGAGTGTCTAACTTGCGTAAGCAGATCCAAGGATGGAAGCAGGGTAATCACGAACCCTTGGATGCTGCCATGGACCGGTCTTATGCATTGCTACATCATTGCCCGGGCCANTTTGGATCAAGTAGCTAAAGAAGAAGGGGAGCTACAGAAAAGAGAAAGTACGAAAGAGTATAACTGCGATCCTTCCCCTTGGAAGAGGGGAGTGAGATTTTGCGATGAAGNATCAATTTTTGGATCAAGTAGCTAAAGAAGAAGGGGAGCTACGGAAAAGAGAAAGTACGAAAGAGTATAACTGCGATCCTTCCCCTTGGAAGAGGGGAGTGAGATTTTGCGATGAAGAGGATGAGTCACCACTTGAAGAGTTGGTGAATAGAAAAACCTTGCCACTTCAAAAGCTAACAACGGAAGTATCGGCTAAGGTAGATGAAATATGAAGCTCCTTAGACAGTAAAATTGAAACTATCCTGAGAATCGTAGAGGAGTCTAAGGAGGAACGAAGTAGTGACCATGACAAGAAAAAGTGGAGAGATTCAAGCGATGCACGTGACAAGGATAAGGAAAAAATAACTATCGCTGATGAGGTTGTGGATTCGGATATAGACAATGACGGTGGATGTGAGATCTACCAATATGACCATCCTAAGGGATGTTGCCCAATAATCTCACATCTACAAGAGTCTGGGGTGTATGCACTCAACCTAAGACTTAACAGACAGCAGGCACCCCGAAGGTTACCTTATCCCCAAGGTAACCCGAGGTAGTTCCACCAATCATTAACGTATTATCCAAGTGGAACTCCGCCACAACCTATCGGGCAACACCAGCAATGGCAACACCCACAGTCATGGGGGATGCCACCGCCTAGACAACAATACCCTTACTGGTAACCAGACCCATCTGGCTACTACGTGCAGCAGCCGGTTTCTCCAAGTGACTCTATGGGTCACGCAACCCCACAATGTTACTACCAAGTTTGGGAGAATTTTATTAGGACTCCTTCTCCTCCAGGAGATGCACCACATGCATACCATCCTCCGAATCCATCTGCCTCTCTTACGTTGGTAGTTTCTCTACCTCCTACTCCAACAATGCAAGGGGAATTCCCCACTCAACCGCAGCAACGTAATGCTACGAGAGCTGTAAACCTTCAACCCGCTACTGGTTCTGACAACCACAAGAAGAGAAGACCTTTCTTCAGAACCAAAAGCCCAGACAAGCTCTCAAAACCACAAGTGGTTGACTCTATGTACGCTCCTCCAACACATAAGGCTTCGGAGCTCCCTTCAAACCAACAATAGAGCTCAACGCATACGGTTATATTAACACATACCGTTACTGACTGAATCAAGGTA
>MNCI01027496.1:803589-846730 GCA_015680685.1 Gnetum montanum
GAGTGTAACGCTCGTATTCGTATGGTTGAGTGTAGGGGTACCTTGCCACTCATCATTTGGCAAAGGCAAAGATTAGTACCACAATGCAACAACTACCCGAATAACAATCCATCCTCGATGACATGACATAGGTTCATTAGGCTAAAATAAGAATGGAAAACTACATATTAAGGACATGACCTAGTACATGGAATTAGCCAATCTCAAGTACACAATTTTGGCTATGTTAATAGTAGGTAGACTAAAAAATAAGCTTAAACAACAATTGGCAGCAACGTATTTATTATGTGAAAAAAAGTATAAGGATAGGAATGAGGCACAATAGAAACTTTACATTTTCAATGCATAACTAGGAGTGGTTAAAGTCAACTATCATGATCAACATGGTGTGGCTACTAATTTGGTGAAATACATGGATGACTACCAAGATTTACAAACATAAGTTAGAGCTTTTAATAATAAGAGAAATCAGTTTGTAGCTTGGTATGTTGAAGCAAATAAATTGTTTTCATAATTGCCATGTCCTTGGAAAGTGCCAATTATAGAAAATCTCATTAATTTAGCATGGATAGTGAATGATTCAAGGATAAATGAAGAGAAGCTAATAGCCTTACTAGATTATTTGAAATGAAGAAACTGATAGCATTGGAAAAGTAGCCTTAGCAACCATCGATGTAGGAAGAACCACCACCACCAATGATGAGCAGCGAGCAGTCCCTATGCCCAACCATACAAATCACCAGTGTTTACTAAGTGATCCTGTCGAATTCTATAGACTTTGGCTCTCTAAGTACACATTAGCTAGGTAGTGAATCTCAAGGATGTGATCGTTGTCTTCTTAGTTCTACTTGTGAGGTTCAAGGATATGGTTAAGTGTAACTGAGGTACATGATTTGTCTAACTTTTATATTTTTATCTAATTTTCCTACGTGTGAAAATAAAGTAAGTCAATGCTAAATAAATTAGTACTTAACTAATGCCTAACTAATTCTAACATAAGCATCCATTCCCATCTACCATACACATCATGAACATGTTGCAGCACTACTAGGTTACCAAGCGTAAGTGCTACTAGAATTTCCAAGCGTTGATGTATGCTTGAGATGGTCGTACATATATGCATTAATTATTTGCTATTAATTAATTAATTAAATGCATTAAAATAAATTGCATAAATAGTAAATGCATTAAGAAAATATTATGCTAAGTTTAAGTGCTACAAGGTTTATTTAAAAAGCTCATCTTTATTGCCATTCACATTGAGGTGTCCAGGTACATCAGTGCTAAAATGAAGATCTATACACTTCTCAACTCCTACTGCGGGTACTTAGAAAATATTCTAACTTTGGAAGAAACAAACTATAAGAGTTCGACTATGCTACTTAATAACAAATGCCATAAGTGTAGTGGGTGCATGCATTTATATAGGCAAAACAAGACATTGTGTCAATGCGTATGTGTCAATGCATCAAACTATGTGTCAATAGGATCGCATCAATGCGTATGCGTTAATGCATCAAACTATGTGTCAACACATATGTGTCAACAAGATTGCGTCGATGAGATTGTGTCGACACATATGCATCAACATTGTTTAATCAACCACGACTAATCAGTTGGGCACCACATGAAGACCTATACTAACTTGTTTTGAAGATCTTATAGCATTTTTTATTTTTTGTGGTGTGTCTAGATGATTTTTTGTTATTTTGTAACTCATTTGAATGTAAGATGCTATTTTACACTCTAGTTGGATTAGTCACTGAGTTGTTTATTTGTTTGTTTATTAAGTTAATTAATTGTATAAACTCTATAGCTTTGTAATAAACTTTGTCCAACTTTTTTTTTAACTCAATGATACATTTTTAATTGGTTGTGAATGTATGATGTGATATTGTACCTATGATATCATATATCTATCTACAATGTTGGATATTTTTTTTTTTTAAGGAAAGGTCAGGTTTGCCTAGGACATGTCCCTAGGTTAGCAACATAGCAATTGCATAGTGATGTTGTTGATATGATGTATTTGGGCTAGATCATGCCTATAAATACCAATCATCCATTGTACTAAACAAACCTTTTGGTCCATACTTATCCATACTTTTGAAGTCTTATTTTGTGAATTCATAGTTTATCCATGAATGCCCACAGTGTGATCATAAGTAGTTGTACAACATCTCTGTTCGAGCAAAGTGTATCTAGACATGCTTTATGAATGGAAATAAATATCTAGATTGTTTACGGTCATTGTAGCATATCACTTAGAATGGTTTTACTTTCACTTGTCATTTACTTTATAATGTTATTTACCGTTCCCATGCACTTTACATTTTCATTGCATGTTAGTATTTTGCAAAATAAGTACAACTACTTTCAGGTGTTAAGTACAATTATTTAGTAACTAAGCAGTAACATCAATTAGTTCACCTAGCAGCAAGTTATTTGGTAATCCTAGTAATAATTGTCTAAGCCTAGGATGTGAATAACAAGCCAAGACCAAATATTTATCCTCTTAGGCTAGGGTAGCATTTATTTTCCTTGTCTCTTAGTTACTTAGAGTAATATACAATTTACCATATTTTACCTCTACACCATTCAAGCTATACAACATCATTACATCAAATGTCTTACTACAAGTTAAACCATACTTTTCCTATGCACTTTACATTTCCATTGCATGTTAGCATTCTGGAAAAATAAGTACAATTAGTAGTTTTGACCAAAGTACAATTGTTTGGTAACCCAGTAGCAACATTACTTGGTTCACCTAACAACAAGTTACTTTGAAATCCCAGTAATAATTGTCTAAACCCAAGATGTGAATAGCAAGCTAGGGCCAAATATTTATTGTCTTAGGTTAGGATAGCATTTAATTTTCATGTCTCTTAGTTACTTAAATTAATATGCAATTTACAATGTTTTACCTCTACACCATTCAAGCCAAACAACATCATTGTATCATATGTTTTACTACAAGTTAAACCATACATTTTGAGCACCACTAACTCCAATTGGAAGGCGATGATCAATGATTTTAATATTAACTAGCCAGAGCACATATTGTCCCATTCATGGATTACAATCTAGTCACATGTCTATGCGTTTGTGACTTATATGGTTAGGCATTGGCAATACTCTACCGTGTATTAGTCCACTACACAGAATTCATCCAACATGCTACGAAATATTAGTCAGACATGCTTCAATCTTGAAATTCAAGATTACATTAAGTAGGTTTAGCTGGTTTGGATCTTTGTCATAGTTGTAATTTATGAATGTACTACTTAGACTAATAAGTAATAATTACTATAGGTGACATGCTACCATAGTTAGCAAGGTCATGGTTAAGCCTTGGTGCTACTCTCTATTATTTCTCCTATATTTTTGTTTTGCTCTTTCCAAATATTAATAGGGAAGCCTTTAGTAAGAAGTAAAAATCCATAAGGGTGCTTTTGAGCAAGGTGAAGGCTTGATCCCTTTCCCATCCTAGAAGGGATGGTTTTTAAGAATGAAAACTTGCAAAGGTATTCTAAAACTGTTGAGTGGTAGCCCAAATCAAACGTTATGCATTGAAAATGTATTTTTATTGTCCCACAACGCTACATGATCGATTCACGCGTGATTGACCGAGATAGCCGTTGAATAATTTTTAGCCGTTGGATCTCCCGCTGGCTAGGAACGCGCCGCCGCAGCCATCTGCTGACGTGCGTGTCACACGCCGTCCGTGGCTGCTCATGCGTGCCGCCCGTAGTCGCCGCCGTTCGTGTCTCTGACGTGCGTCTCCTTTTGCTGGCGTTGCTCGCTACCGTTTGTTGGCTCCTGCTGCCCGGTGGCTGCTAACTGCCTCGGGCCCGTCTGCCACGTGCAGCTCGTGCCACGCCGCTCGACTGTGGGAAGAGAGACCGCTTGTCCCCTGCCACTGACCGCCCGCCATTGATTCCTGCTGTGCAGGCTGCGCTGCGCAGATTCCTGGATGGCCGATCTAATTTTGGTTTTCGATTAGCTACGTCTGTTTTTGACATCCGCCTCTGCAAACCCTAGTTGCAGCGCTTTGCTCCTCCGTAGCCGCTTCTTCCAATCAGATCGAGCTCGTCACCACAGAAATTCCCTTCCGAAACTTGCTTGAAGCACCAGACAGTACTGCAACAATATATGTATCAGGCTCTGTGCGTTAGGCTACAGTAGTTGTGGGTTGCAGGGTCTGTGGTGCTACTGCTGCGGGTTTTACCAGGGCTGCCACTACGTTCTTACCAGCGTTGAGGTAGTTCCAATGGACGAGGAGCTCCTTTCAGGCAAGGATATGGACGATTCTTCAGCGGCTGTTACTTCTTCTCCTCAGGGACGTTCTCCTAACTCAGAATCTTTGGATTTTCTTTTATCTGAAGATATTTTTGACTCTATTTCTCAAGGCTTTTCTGCACGTTTTATTTTTTTCAAATAGTAGGTTATCTACCTCGATCATTAAGCATCAATTTGCATATTAAAACTATTTTACAAGCCCATGGAATTCAAGTCTTACACGCTCGATACTATGCTCGTAATTTCGTCCTTGCTGAACTTTCTGAGGCTTCTCAAATTGAGAAAGCTCTCTCTCTTCGAATTTTTCCTGCTCGTAATGCTACACTTATCTCTCGGGCCTGGAAATTTGATTTCAATGTCAGTGACCCTGCCTTTAATATTATCCCATGTTATGTAGAGCTACCTCATCTTCCTTTAATCTTTTCACCTGTTGAACGAGACATAGTTAGCACATTAGGTCGAGTCATCTCCGACCATGGAATTGAGGTTAACGGGGCTCACTATCGTCGCTACTGTATCGAACTAGACATTTCCCAAAAGAAAACCACTTTAACCTTAGGAGCTAGAGGTAAAGTTTTTAATCAAAAGGTAGACTATTTTTATCTTCCTAACTCCTGTAGCTACTGCCATCGTGCCGAGCACCACATTTCCACCTGTCCCTTTTTAGCTAAGAAAAAATCTCAAACCAATCCTCCCAAATCCAATCCTGTAGTCACTCCTCAACCTAACCCACCAATTGTTCCCATTAAGTTCGGTTCTACTTCTAACAATGTTTCACACCCTTCTTCCTCGTCTGCTCCCTTCAAGGCAAGAGTCTCTCAATCCCGTTCTCTCGTTAAGGCCAGGTCTAAAGAACCAATCATCCACTCGCAATCAGTCCAAGACTCACTTTTATGTGATGAGTTTGTCATGGTAGGGGGAAGGAAAAGGGCCAAAGCATCTACAACCACTACTCCTCCTTCCTATCCTTTGCCCAAAACTAACCCAGCTTTAACTGTTAACACAAACAACTCCTTTGCAATTCTTTCCACTACTATGACACCTGACATTCCTAACCCCGATCCTTCTACTGCCCTGTCACTTATCACATCTAAAGCTTCTCCATGAACTTCCTATCTTGGAATGTTCGAGGCCTAACTGATAGGCTTCGTCGCAAAAGAGCCAGCAACTTTCTCTCTAGCCTAAATCTCACTTTGGATTTCCTCCTCCTCCAAGAAATCAAGATCTCAGCTGAACAATTATCTTTTTCAGCCCACTGGTTTCTCCCCCATTCTTCTGTTCTTGCTACTTCGCATGAGTGTGGCAAAGGTGGCGCAGCCATTCTTTATCCAGCCTATTGGAAAGACAAACTCCTTCAGCATGGGTCCGATTTAGGTCACCGAGTGGCCTGGGCTGTTTTCTCATCCTCACATGGTCCCTTCGGAGTTTGTTCTATTTATGCCCCCAATGACTCTACTGAACGAGCCCGATTGTGGCATGAACTCACTCACAGCCTCCCTTCTATTCCTTGGATTTTTGGTGGTGATTTTAACATGATGGAATTCTCTCATGATAAGCTTGGGGGTGTTTTCTCTCAACTTCCGCATCACGAATTTCAAGCCTGGTCAAATTTTAAGAAACGTTTCTATCTTTCGGACGGCATCGCAAACACTGCTAGTGGCTCTCTAAACAGCTTCACTTGGAACAATCTTCGTACGGGGCAGGCTCGCATTTATAGTCGGCTAGATAGGTATTACTTTTCCACCCTTTCTTTTTGGCAGACCCTTTCTACTACTAAAGTCCACCAACACGCAACCTTATCTGATCATTTCCCTATTACTTTATCTATGCAAATCCATAATGACCACCAACGACGGAATTATCATCTCTTTAGGTTACATAACCAATGTTTCTCTTCTCCTTCCGCCCAACAACTTCTTTCTAGCCTTTGGAATGCTGAACCAAGACCCTTAGGTTCAACGGGTTGGATGCACTGGTGGCTTCGAACTACTAGTAGAGTTAGGAATTTTTCCCGTCATTTTGGTAAGGAAGTTGCCTCTCGCTCTCGGCAAGAGTACACCAACATATGCTCTACCATTGAGCACCTTACGACTAAGCTAACTGATGATCCCTTCAATAGTCACCTTCAAGGGGAGCTTGCTAGAGACCGTATTGCCTTTCAACATTGGGAATTATATAAGGCACAAGGTGCCTTGATTAAAAGTCGACTCACTTGGCTAAACATACAAGATGAGCACTGTAAGGAATTCTTTAAGTACCTTAACCGATCCCCCCCTTCACCCTCTTTAGATAAACTCTCCATAAATGGTTCCATTATCACTGACCAAAATAGTCTTCTCTCTTATCTTAAAGCACACTTTGAGGCCTTATTCACCACTACTCCTATGGATCCTGCATCCTTCGCGGCAGCCACTCTAAATTATCCTAAACTGGTTAATTCTTCTATGCTGACAATTTTAGAAGCCGATATTACTCCAATTGAGCTTCGACAGGCTTGCTTTAACCTAAGCCCTGGGAAAGCCCCGGGTTATGATGGTTTTCCAGTTGAATTTTTCCAAAAGCATTGGGATCTGGTTGGTTCTGACCTCTTCCATGTTATCAAAGAGGCTACGCTTACTGGCTCTTTGGGACCAATCTTAAACCAAGGGATTATTCGTCTTCTCCCTAAAACAGGAGATCCAACTTGTATCTCCAATTGGCGACCTATCACCTTACTTAATGTGGTTTACAAAATTTGGGCAAAGTGTTTGGCCTTGCGATTAAAGAAAGTCCTTGCCTTTATTATTTCCCCCCAGCAGACTGGCTTTGTTCCGGGAAGATACATATTAAATAACGTGGTGGCTGCTTGGGAAGGTCTTAAGTGGGCTGAGGATGAGGGTCAGGATATCCTCCTGATGAAGCTTGACTACGCTAAAGCCTATGATAACATTAAGTGGGACTTCATTATCCAAACCATGACTAAATTGGGTTTTGGCCCTAAGTTCATTCATATGGTAGAATGCTTATTCTCAGATGCTACTGCGCGAATCGCGACTACCTTCGGCATCACTTCTCCCTTTTCTATTCATAGGTCTGTTAGGCAAGGTTGCCCTCTCGCTCCTTATCTCTTCATCATAGCGGCTGATTTTCTCTGTCATCAAATCAGCTTGGATATTCAAAACAATGTTTTATTTGGGGTTCCTCTATCTTCTCCTCAACATCAGCTCCTCAATATGCATTTCGCTGATGACTCATTTTTCCTTATTCAAAACAATGCGGATAATGTGCAGTGTCTCTTGTCTCGAGTAGAGCAATATTGCTCCCTCTCGGGATCTGTCATAAATTGGCGAAAATCTTCTGTTTATAGCTTCACCAATAACTACAGTCATTTGCCCAATTATAGTTGGAAGCGTAATCAAGATCATGAGATCATTAAGCTCTTGGGAATTCCCTTTCGCTTTAGAGGCCCAACGTCCGAGCTCTGGGACCAAGTAATTGCTCGAATTCACAGAAAAATGGAAAAATGGAAAACCAAACCCCTCACCCTTGCCGGTAAGTATCTAATCTGTAAGTCTATTTGTGCCTCTACCCATGTTTATTATTCGTCATGTTGGGCCCCTTCCCATGCTTCTTATCAAAAGCTTGAACGTTTATTTCGAGACTTCATGTGGTCGTCTAAGGACTCCCAAAAAGGCTTTCATCGTGTAGCCTGGAATATAGTAACTCTTCCTAAGAACAAAGGCGGATTGGGCCTTTTGAACTCCTTTAAGCAAGGTCTCACCCTTGTCGCTAAGTGGTTGGTTCAGCACCTGGATGCCCCCAATATTATTGGGAATCTCCTTCAGTTAAGGCTTCGACAAGCATTCCCTAAGAATAGGTCTATCTGGAAGGGTATCCACCCTGTTAATTGGATCCTTTCTCCTCATGACATTATCATTCCTGGAACACATGTTTTCAAAAGCATTTGGAAGGCTTGGCAGGTCTTACATTCTCATGTGAATTGGAATAATATTCATATCAATCCTACTCTTCTTTCTAAGATTTGCCCTTGGTGGCTGCCCCTATGTCCTGCTCCTCTAGCCACCTCAAATGCCAGGATAGCCACCATCTGGTTTCAAAAGGGAGTTGTTTCCCTTAGATGTCTTCGTCTCACTAATCAGTGGATTACTTGGGATATGTTCGAAAACTTATATGGGGCTTCCAGAATTATGCACCATTGCCTTGATAGACTTTATCACTTCATTCATCAGTATTTGCATTTGGATGCTTCGTTTCCTAATCTCTTCCATGGTCTTCAATGGACTAATGGATCGAACCTTTTACCCTATAAACCACATGTGCCCTTCCAATTTTTGCATGATTCCTCTATGATTGTTAATCGCTGCAATCGATCATGGCACAAAGAAGAGTCGGAACAGTTTTGGCTCTCTCTCTTTTCACGAGTTTGGAGCCTTCCGACTCTTCCAAAAATTAAACAATTTCTTTGGTGCCTCTTGCATCAAGGCCTGCCTATCGGCAAACGTCGTGAATACCTTGGGATTTCAAACCCTAATTGCCCTCTCTGTGGAGGTCTTGAAGATTTTGTCCATGTTTTTTGGCATTGCCCTTTCGCTCAGTCTTCATGGGAGTGGGTTTCTAAAGTTTTTCCTTTGTGCACGTTCTCCCATGAGGATATCTTATTCGGCTTTTTGGCCTCCCCCTCTACTGACCTTCAATTTCTTTGGAAAGTTATTAGACCCCTCGTCCTTTACTATATATGGAAGCAGATGCACTGCTATTTTCCAGAACACTAATTCATCCAACTCTACCCATTTAAATATTATGGAAAAATCTCAAATTCTTCGCCTTGTGCATTTCCAAATTTTATCTCGTACTTCTAAGTTAAAGTTGGACACTAACCAGTTGTTTTATTATTTGCAGCCTTGGAGCAGATACACCAACTCGTGCACTCTTCCCAATCTTGATCGGCTACATCGGAGTGTGTTATCATAACTTTGAGCATTTTGAGCTCTTTGTTGTTCTCCTGGTCTTACTAACTCGCAGTTCTTATAGATTCCCAGCATAAGGTTGCTCTTTGGAATGTACTCCCACACCCTGAGAAGGATTATGTTTTAAGATGTTTTCTTTCAATATCCGCATTTGTCATTGTTCTTCTCCCTATTTATCCATCAATATGTTCAGATGTTGATCATGTACTTAATCTCATTTAATTAATAAAATTCTCTTTTTGGGGTCCAACACCCCCCCCTAAAACTGTTGAGTCTTTCCTTTTTAGTGTTGTTTTTGGAGTTCCTCTATTATTGAATGGATATGTTATATCTATATTCTTAAAATAATTTTATTTTTGTGGTCCAACCCCTTTCCCCAACCCTCTAGAAAGTTTTGATTACATTATTTAAGGTTGGAACATGGCTATATAAATTGAGGTTATCCATTCCACATGGGCTTTCACTCACTATTTATTGCAGAGATTTTAATTATGGTTCATTAAGTTGGATGATCACTTGCAACTAACATCTTTATTTTAGGTTTATAGCCTAACCAATGCCTCAACATGCAAACGTCTTTTTTTGTTTTTTTTCAAGTGAAACATAGGTACATCCCAAGATTTATAAAAATTTATAACTCAATGCTACCTAATGGAGTAAAACTTGTGATATAAAAGAGAGGTTGTCACTAGGTAGCATTGAGTTATAAACTTTTATAAATCTTGGGATGTACTTATGTTTTTATAAAAGTTTATAACTCAATGCTACCTAGTGGAATCAAGGTTTACAATAACAAGACAAGATACCTCTTTAAATTAACCCTATGAAAGCACCTCTACCTACATGTTTGAATCATACCATGCCAACTAAAGCTAAAGCTGTTATAAAATATCCATCCCAACACATGCTCACTCTAAATGAAAAGCTTCATATTATATGAGCCACCCAATGCTTCATCGCTGCTTCCATTTCCATTTGGTGTCGTTGGTCGTTATCGCTGTTGCTATCGATCAGTGCCCTACCTTACGTTATCTGCTTGGTCAATCCTATCTTCATTGCGAATCGGGATTTGATATTTGTAAGTTTGGCATTGCTTTGTTTGTTTTCTTTTTCTTATCTGCGAAATTTGTGGCTGATGACCATTTTCTTCAGAGATTTTCATTGCCAATGAAGAATTTCTGTTATGCGGTCCCATCGGAGGTGACCATTGATTTTGTGTTGCATCCTATCATGAACACACAAACATCTAATTTACTTTAATTGCTGCAAAAGCCGTTTTGAGAACCCATACTCGGATCCAATTAAAGACCTCGAAACGTTTTTTTTTTTTTTTTTTTTTTTTTTTTTTTTTTTTTTTTTTTTTNTAATCACATAACCAACACAAGACATATAGCATGTTTTACCCACTAATGCACTTTATGCATTAGTTAATGCAAGAAAGTGGCAGCCATGCCCACTAATGCATTTTATGGGTTAATTAATGCATGAAAGTGGCCACCATACCCACTAACGCATTTTTATAGTTGGTTAATGCATGAAGGTGGTCTCCAGTAACGCATTTTTTAAATGTTGGCATTGGGTCTCTTATGATAACTGATTCCATAGCTTATAAAATTTCGTTTCTAATATCACATAGCCAACACAAGACATTCATAGCATCAAATAGAACATAAAGGTGCATGACTTGAATTGGCAACCTTGTGCATACATAATTTTTATTGGACAATAATTGCTTGAGTTGCCTCTCATTGGTATGGTCAGGGAGAAAGGGTGTTGGAAGTAAAACTCAATGACTATATGTCTCCCCATAACATATAACCAATAGGAACCTTCACAATACTTTAGTTAGTTAACATAACAATACGTCAGATGAATACACTAATCAAAATCAAATTTATGATTTATAAGCTACAAATTGCAAGCTCTAACTAAGTCAACTCTTGTTGACATTCATGTGTCATGTATTGTTAAAATAAAACTTATTTATAACAATTGATTTATGAATACTATAAAAATAAACTATGCACTATTTTATGATTCAATTAATAGCCTTGAAACACTAATAAGGTAGTAGCTTAATTGGTAGATTATTCTTTTGTTGATGTGTAAGTTTGAACTAAGAGTTAAGCATTGATGTACTTAGGTTATGTGTTTGAGGATATCATACTATAGTTGTTCTCCCTTTGAATACTTTGACTAACACTATCGATCACAAAGGAGGAGGCCATCGGATTCCAAAAATTGAAATATATTATAAATAAGAAAAAAGTCGAAGTACAATAGTAGAGAAGCAATGAATAGAGGTGAAACTCCATCACACCATAAAATGAAAAGCCTAATGATTTTGAAATACCTTTTCAAGTTTAGAAAGAAAGAAAAAGAAAAAAGAAAAAATCAAAGAGGGGTGTATTTAGGACTATAGGTAAAGTTAAAGTATGAGTCATTGAATGATGTCACATTGAATTGACAAAGAGAAAAAGAAAAAAGAAAAAAAAAGCAATGAAGTATTAACCTAGTAGTAAAATTCTTGACTTGGAAATTCTAAGTTATGGGTTTGACTATAGTAGAGTTGTTGAAGCATTTAAGTCAAGAGTGTTACCACTAGGCTAATAACATCCCAAATCCCAAAAATATGATTAATAATATTTAAAAAAATTTAGAGTATATTAGATCATCAAAGAGGGAGTCAAAAGAAAAAGCCCACCAATCCTAGAAAACCTTCCCTGTAGAAGTTCCCTCATAGGTTTTCATTTCTTACTAAAGGATTTTTTGTAAAGATAAGGAAAAAACTCTTTATAAATAAAAATACATCAATCAGAGATAAAGAATAAATAGCAACAAAAGTTGAAAGCTTCCCATTCTTGAGCTTCTAAAACAAAAAGAAATTAATACTGTAGAAAACAAATTAATTAATCAACTTTTAATGGGAACTTTTTTGCTTGAAGTTGTAGCTAAAAAGTGACATATTTGAGAATCTAGTATTTGACACCTGAAGAGAGGTCGTAGTTATGCTATTACTACTAGAAAATAATTGCACATCGAAGCTTCCAAATTGAGCAGAGAACAAGTGGTCGAAGACAATTCCAAATGCAATGAAATAAATTAGACAAAGGAGGTTGATCACCTAGAATGACTTCATTGATGTTTGTTTGAAATTTATTACAAATTCTGAATGTCCATTTCTAAGCATGATGAGCAATATGACACTTTTAAAATACGTGAGTCTTATCTTCTATGAAGAGGACATTGAGGAGAAACATTTCCTATATGTTTAAAACGAGAGTGCAGATACGAAGACTTTGATGAATAAGACATCGTAAAAAAATTACAAATTTTGGTTCTAGTAACTCTTCCACAAACGGAAAAAATTAGTTGGAGAATCTATGTCATAAATGACATGTGGAAGAAAATTTAAAATGATATAAAGAAAAAAGGGTATGAAAGCAACTCAAGTTTTGAAGCAGTATGAATTGCACTAAGACTAATAACTTATAACAAGAAGGCCAAGGAAATTAGTTATTATTGTATACTCGAGTTCTAGTCAATCACGATAAATATGTTCTTCATTTCAATACCTTAAAAGAACACCATAATTTCGTCAACCTTATGCTTACCTTTCCAGAGCCCAATCATTAAGTATAAAATATTGAAAGGTGTTTGACGGGCGAGGTACCCGTACACCCAACCATACAAATACGAGTGTTATGCATGATCCGGTCGAACTCCAAGGACTAAATGTTTATGTGCTTACACAGAACAAGGATGGGTTATGCGATCGTTGTCTTCCCAAGCTTACTTGTAAGGCATGATTGCATGGTAAAGTAAACTTGAGGTACATGATTTTTATGCTTTTTATGTTTTATGTTCCTAGTGCTTGAAATGGAGAAATAAAATAATTGAGTTAACTAATTTAATTTCACTATTCAACTATGCTTTAACTAGTCCTAACACCAGCATCTGTTCCCATTTGCCAGACACATCCTGAACCAATGTAACACTACTGGGATTACCAAACGCTAGTTGTTACTGGGTTACTATGCTTGAAGTGGTTGTACTAAGTGTGCTAATTCATTGATAATTAACAATTCAATAAAATAACATTAATTAACTAATGAGAGTAGCGAATAATAGTAAATAACATTTAAATGAAATAATTAAGCTATTCTGAATGTTGCAAGGTTTATCACAAAGTTCGTCTTTATTTCCAGACACAAGGTGTGCTTAGGTACACAAGGTGTGCTTAGGTACACTCAGAAATAATTTTAACTCTGGAAAGGGAAAATTGCAAGAGTTCGGCTAAGGGACTAAGAAACTAATTGCGAAATCAAGTGCCCTTGTCTATTATTTATATGCAACGAGACAAGTTCCGATATCGCATGTTCGATATTGCTTTGGCACCTCTGATATTGTGTACTCCATACCAGGTTCCGATATCACGGGTCCGATATTGTGACTCATCAATGTTGAAACCAAAACTTTACTGTTTTAAACAATATTTACATGAGGAACATAGAATATTATAACATGCACACACATTCAACCATTCATAAAAAATAAAATCTCAAAAATCTAAATCTCATAGCATTAAACACAAAGCCTTATAGGAAACCATTGACACCATACACTAAACCAATGTACCAATTTTAATAGGTTATGGACAAAATCAACGCAAAATCACCCATTCTTTCCTCCCATCTCATCATCAACGCAAAAACGCCCTATTATTTTGAAAAATCACTAAATAGATAAACATGTAGACAACTCCAATGGCATTTTGGTGAGATAAGAAAACTTCTTCCACCGTAAGCAATTGAAACGCCATAAACCTCACTTGCTCACGCCATAATAAACACAAAATCCTAAAAACAAAAAAACTTCAAAAAAAAAAAAAAAATCTTTTATCCTTTTGGAATCTCATATTCAAAATATAAACAAAATATAAATGCCTCACTAGCATGGGTAGCCTTTGGATGACATCTATTCGTGGTATGCATAACTCCCACTGTCAATAACATTAGCTGACTTATATCTTTGATTCCAGCGGTCGCACCACCTTCTGAAAACCAAATCGTAAGGCATAAATCATCATCTTCATAATCTAGAATAAAGAAAAAATAAATATAAAATAATAACCTGAAAAGTTTTCGAAAAGAATATTCCCACCGATTGCGATGGCCAATACAAACCGTGGAAGCTAAAGCCCCCTCATAAACCGTTCAAGGCCACACACCGAACCAAAATGCCACTTTTTCAGCAAAATGCCATGGTTAAAAGGGCAAAAAGAAAAACAGATTTAAAAATAAAACTTAGATGTTCTTCACAAATACAATGCTCTGTAATCACATCTTTCAAAAACTAATAGACGAGAAAAACTTCTTCGTCGCTAGATACAATCCGCAAAAATCCCCACCACTAGCGGCCAATACAGTAACTTCCATGGCGTTATTTATAGGAACAACGTAAAAGCAAAAGAATTTATCCACCATCATCATCGTCGTCGTCGTCGTCGGTAATACCAGTACTGGTTCTCTCTCTCTCTTTATCTAATCCGTTGTGGTTCCTGTTTCCCCTCGAGAAAAAAACTGCGACACAGGTTTATTTTGTGTGTGTGTGTTGTCTGTTCCTTTTTTGCAGTTGCGAAAGAGCGAGAGAGAGAGAGAGAGAGCGAGCAAGGGTTTTGTCCGATCTCTGTTTCATTATCAGCAGAGCGCCTCCCCTTTCTGCGATTCGCCATGGCCGACAGCAAGTCCCAGCTCTCCGGAAACAGCAATCTCCATCTCAAGACCAAAGGTACGTAAAAGATACGGATTCATGTTTCATTTTTTATTTTTGAAAGTTTTTTTTGTTTGAATCTTCTGAACTTGGAAACCCTAAGATTCGTTGTTCGTTTGTTATCTTCTGGTTTGTTTCCTTTTTTGAAATCTCTATCTCTCTTCCTTTCACTTGGTGATGTTCTTCCCCCTTGGATTTTTGCTTTGCATTTTGGCTGCGGTTTTTTCATTTGGAGGTTTGTGTTCCGTGGAATGTGTTGGTTCTGTTTTGGATGAATTTTGAGATTTCGGATTTGGTTGCGCGTGATTCGTGCGTGCCTGCTTCAATGCCGCCTGAATCCGCGGCCGCGGAACCCTAATGTCGTTAGGTTGTGGATTTTGGGACGGATTGCATGTTGCTGGCGATGATCAATTAGGTATCGCGTTGGGCAACTCTGTGTGTAATGGCGATGCTCTCTTTCATCCATTTTGAGTGCGGTGAAGCAGCCTATTTTTAGTCGGATTAAAATTTTTTTTTTGGTACGATCAGGTAAGTGTGATGTGGAACTTGGACTATAATGAGGAGTTATATGCTTGACAATTCTAGATTCTGGAGAAGATTTTAAGATTTTATAGGCGTGTCTTGGAAGAAAAATGCGTTTTTGAGATGACAGATTGTTACAGAAACGTGTTCTAAATATGACCGATTCTTTTTGAAAAATCTGTTTTTCCAGAGCACTCGGCAGAGAGTCGTAGAGGTGCATGATGCACTGTTTTGAGAATTCAGTCCGTATTGTGTTTGGAATCTTAGATTTCGAGGAAGCTAATATTTGAGCGGTTATCACTCAATATGATTCCGGAGAAGATTTGAAACTAGTGCGGTTTTAGGCTTTAAGAGACACTTTTTTTGGATAACCTTGCAATGACAAATTCGGGATTGCTTTTACTATCTCAATTTTTTAGTTTTTTAATGTCTTCAAGAATTACATGCACATTGTTGCATCATATATGCATGCGTTGCTATAGGAAAGAGTTCTTTTTAAAGAATGTTTGGTTTGCAATTTATCTTCAAAATTTCTTTTTAAAGAAGTCGATGCCAGCTTCTCAAAACCTACATTGATTTAGTCCTATATCAGGTGAATAGATCAACGTCACGTTTTGTACATTTAAAATTTGCATATCCAGAACATGTCATACTCTTAGTATTTCCTTGTAACACATTTGGGCTTCCAGGTGTTGGAAAGGATTACCGAAACCGATTTATCTTATTATCGATTCTATTTCTTCATTTTGCAAACCAACAATGATGTGGTTTTGTATGATTTGTTAAAAAGAATCATTAGGTTCAAATACTGAAAGAAAAATACAAGCCCGTTCTGTTCTTCAATTAATAAATATTTGATTTAAAACTGGATCTTTCCCTAGCTTTCTATCAAGAAGATTCGTAGGATGGAGTGAAAGACATCAAGCCTGCCCTAAATAGATGGGTTATGGCGACGTTAATACGTCAATGACATCTCTTTGTAATATCATAGCAGCATTTCTTCCAGCAAATTTTTTGTGATATAAATATAACATTTTTGCACTCTAGATACATGGCTCTCTTTGTTCTTTTTAATTTTTTGAAATCTCTGCAGATTTGCATGGGTTTGATAACTCGATTCCTCTTTCCCCGCAATGGCTGTATCCCAAAGGTGGTGATGGCAAATCAGGAACAGCACCAGGGGTAGGTTGACATTTGGTTTCCAATAAAATTCGTGCTATGAATTATTTACATCCTAATTCTCAAGACATGGAAATATAATCATATTAATTCCTTTGAAATTGTTTACGTTTGTTGCTTTCTTCTTGTCATGCCTTGTAGTAACTGAAAGCATGAGTATTTCTTTTATTTGTTTAAATCGTATTTTCCAATTCTTGCGTTTTGGTTTGGTTTACCTTCTCAGATTCTGCAGATCTGTTTATGCACTAATAAATCAAGCTTTATACAGGATATCGGCAGTCCTATTCCTATCAATCGTACTGATTCGCTTAAGGGTGGCAAGGATACTAGTTATCCGATTGCTATCAGTCGAACTGAATCTTTTAAGGGTGGGAATAGTGAAGAACATGGTGAAACTGACAAGAAAAAGGAGTTTTGGCGTTCTACAAATCAGGAAATTGATCGCCGAGATCATTGGCGTGACGAAGAAAGGGAGAACAGTGCTAACCGTCGTTGGAGAGAGGATTTCTCCAGTCATAGTCGTTCAGACAGATGGGGAGACGGCCTTGGGAGGAGTCCGGGAGAATCAAGGAGGATGCATGATCGCTGGGTTGATGTTGGAAACCGTGAATCTGGTTATGATTCACGAAGGGAAAGTAAATGGGATACCCGTTGGGGCCGCGAGGATTCTGATAACAGGAAAGAGTCTGTGGGTGATGCGAGTAAAGATCCTGAAAGGGAAGCTGATAACAATATCAGTCGTGTCTGGAGGCCAAATACATTGCAGAACCGAGCAAGGGTTGATCTGCCCCATAATTCTTCCCATGCACCAGCACCAGTACCACCCAAGCACGCTCCTGGTTTTGGATACATGCGTAGCCGGAATGACGGAAGTAATGGTGGTTTTGGTGCTGGCCGTGGAAGAAGCAACTTTGGTACAGCCTCAACTTACGGCCATTCAAGTGCTTCAGGCCAGGGCCATTCAAATTATACACCTCCTGAAAGGCGGGAGACCAACAATGCACATTCAGAAGTACGCAAGTATTCTCGGGCAAAGTTGCTGGATATTTATCGTCAGCTTAATCTGAAAGGGCGCATATCAAGAATCCCAGATGGTTTATCTGAGATTCTCTTGCTTACCCAATTAGAGAGCTTGGAACCACTTGCTCTGTCAGCTCCAAGCCAAGAAGAAGAGGTTCGTTTGGTACTGTAATATTATGTCTTATGACAGTTTTGTAATTTTTCTATCGTTGATGCGTGTTGCGATTTTGTTGTTATGGATGTTTTTTCAGGCTGTTTTACAAGGAATTGACAGAGGAGATATAGTTAGCAGTGGTGCTACCCATTTTACCAAAGAGTGCTCTGGTATTAGGAATCGTGACGAAATGATTCGCACAAGAAACTTGCGAGCAGGTATTCTATTATGGAATTCGTTATTTTTCATCCGATCGTTTTAGAGTCTGTGGTTGTATTTACCATCTGGTGATGCTTATTCAGTCTCAAGAACTTTATTTCCCGTGGCATACTTCTATATCGTTATTTTATGTGATTCAGGTGGCAGTAGGGAAGATTTAACAATTCCCTCTGATGCGTACAAAGATGAAATACCAAGTGATACTAAATCTGAATATTCTAGATACCAAGATGCTTTTTCAGAGAAGCATGCGGATTACCCACAAACTGTTATGAAAGGTGAAGGGCAAGAACGTCGTGCTTTGGATGATGGTATGAAGCTATCCTTTTTGTTATTTTCCCTTAAACTAAATAATTGTAAATTTCCGGACTAATAATACTAAAATTTAAATACTTAGGCTATATAAATGAGGAAGTGCATTATAAGCACAGTGATGATCAGCTCAGACTTGCCAAGGATATTAATGCTGGGATGCGGCCCCCAGCAATTGGATCAGAATTAACAGGTTCATTGTCTGAAAGGTTAGAAATGGCCAGCGGAATATCATTGCCAAAATTTGAAGGGAGGGACGGTGCAAGCTTAAGGCAAGGGCGTATTGAGCAGTACAATGACGGTATACAATACAACCAGAATCATCTAAGCCAGCATTCTTTTGTTGATGGAAACAGGATTAACTCTTTGGAGAGGAATATGGAAGGCAGACGCCCTGAAGATTTACGTTTATACTACAGGGATCCTCAGGGTGAAATACAAGGGCCATTTCTTGGAAGTGATATGATAAACTGGTTTGAACAGGGCTTTTTTGGAATTGATTTACCAGTTCGCCTTGCCAGCGCCGGCCCAAACAGTCCCTTTGTTGCTCTAGGTGATGTTATGCCGCATCTTAAATTGAAGACTGGACCTCCGCCAGGCTTTGGTAGTTCCAGACCCACCGATGCTTTGGATACATTGCAGAAAAGTAGTAGCTTTGGGAGCTATGCGATTCCATTGAACGATCATCAATCTATTCAAGGTATTTTCTTTCTACGATTTATCAATTTCATTATTTACTTACGTTCGAAAGGGTTACGTTTTGTTGAATGAATATTTTGTTCAAATTGTTTGTATCGATTGGATATATTGTAGGTGGTTCACATGGATTGCAAGGTCTCAATGCTGCGGGTCCATCTTCTATTGGATTCGAAAGTAAGCTAAACATGGGTTACCCTGCTCAGCAGAGGCTTGCTTCATATCCGCAAATTGACCGAGGAAATTCGCTTCCGAGTTATCTTCCATATTCCTGGCAAAGTAGGGATGCTGCTACCTTGGCTCCCAGCCGGGATTCTGTGTTGGACTATCCTGTGAACGAGTCCATTGAAATGCAACGTTTCCAGTTTCCACAGCAGAGGATGCCTCAGCAATTTCCAGGTTTAATGCCAAACCTGGTATCACAAACCTTGGAAAATTTCACAGGGGGTTTGACTTTGGAACAGCTGTTAGCTGCTGGTGTTACGCAGGATGTTGCAATAAATATTATAAAACAGCAACAGCAACAGCAACAACAACAGCAACAGCAGCAACAGTTTTTGCTATCTCAATTGAAGTTATCGTCACAATCTTCGGTGCCGGTGCCATCACAAGCAGTATTAGAGCAACTTGCATTACTTCGACAAAAACAGCAACAGGAACAACAGGCTGTATCTGCCGCTATCTTGGAGCAGTTATCTCAGCCACGGATTCCGGAATATCCATTTGAGCGTCATCAACCGTCTCCGGGATTGGGAACTTCTTCAGATCATTTGAGCTTTAGGCCCGGTGATGCTTTTGCTATGAATAATATCATGGCACATCATCAAATGTCTCCAGCACATGGCAGTTCCTTGGATACTCTCATGAACTTTAGAAGTCAACAGCTTCCCAGTGGAGGAAACTTTTCACAGCAACAAGCATTGGTGGAAAGTGTAGGTCAGAGACTTCCTTCATTTTTACAGCAAGAGGTATCATTGGAACCAGTTAAGAATTTAACTGATGCCTGGGAAGATTCCGGCACAAGGCTAGCCAAAGACTCCGTTTTGCCTTCATATGAGCAGTCAGAAAAGGAAGTGATTGTACCAGAAACATCACATGTTGTTGTAGTCTCTGATGACGTTTTGCATGGAGCACGGGACAAATTTGAAGAATCACCAATTGAGCAAAGCTTTGATAATGCAGCAGGTGAATTATTTCAGATTTCTCCTAACAAGTCCGATCCTGTTGTTTCCGTCCTTTCAGAACAGTCTAGAGATTCTAGCTTACAGATCATACAGAAAAGTGATAGCACGGTAGCTATTGATGTTGAAGATGTTAGTAACAATATACCGGAAGCGAAGGAGTTACCAGCAGCAACTGAAGCCCGACAGTCAAAGAAAGGTTCAGAAAAGAAAACGAAGAAGCAAAAGAGTCAAAAGGCTGCGAATGAACGACCAAAGAGTCATTCAGAAGCACCTTCGTCACAGCAGGTGAACCCAGAACATGACAGTGAGAAACAAAGCATTGAGCTGCAAACACAGAAGGATACCGAATCGTCTGTTTTGAAAAGCAGTACGGTTCCTCAATCTTCTTCAGCAAGAGACACAGTTCCTCAATCTGTACAAGTTACTTCTTCTGGGGATAGCACAGTGACACAAACTACAAGTGGCGTCGAGTCAATATGGGGTTCTACTGTTTCTTCTGCCCAGGCCTCTCAGGCATGGAAATCGGCTTTACCACCAAAGCCAAAATCTTTGTTAGAGATAATGGAGCAGGAGCAACAGCAGCAGAAGTCAGAAATAGGAAGAGCTCCCCAGGATGCCGCTGTTTCAGTTCCTCCATCTATTCTGCCAAACGCTGGGGTAAATCCATGGAGTGAGGTTGTAGGTGCTGCTTCAGAGGTCAAGCCTGTGAGAGCAATTCTGAAGGATGCTAATTCTGCAACAAGTTCTGTAAACATGGATGGCGTTTCTGTTGCAAGATCCAAAAGGAGTGCTCTACATGATCTTTTTGCAGAGCAGGCAACCGCTAAAGTGGTTCAGCAGACTACTGAGCTTGCTTCAGATTTCAACAATGATAAACCCTCCTCCGTGGCAACGACTGTTGCACAAACAACTGACATATCCTTTGATGACAGTGACTTCGTTGAGGCAAAAGACACAAAAAAGAATCGTAAGAAGGGCTCGAAAGGAAAGAATGTACCCAACAAAGGTCCGGTTGTTGGATCCCTAGAATCATCGCCGGCTCCTGTGGCATTAGATAAAGGCAGAGCAAAGGCTGCATCCCTTCAACCAGAGAAGGAACTCCTTCCAGCGCCACCATCAGGGCCATCATTGGCGGACTTTCTTCCATGGAAGTCGGAAACAGCCACTTCTCCACCAGCTCCAGCTTGGTCGTCAAATGCCTCAAAGGTTGTTAAAGCCACGTCTCTCAGGGAAATTCAGAAAGAGCAAGAAAGAAAGCATTCTTATCAGCAACAGATGCATCATGCCCAGCAGCCTCATAATTTACCTCCTACTCCAAAACAAGCGAGTCGTAGTTTGAGTGGTAACAGTTCAACATTTCAACAGCTGACATCGTCTGATGCTGCATCACAGAGTGGCGCTAGCAACTACAATGTTAAAAACTCCTCCTCCAGCCACAGTAGGTCCAAGACAGAAGAAAACGAGTATTTCTGGGGGGCACCGGTCAACCATACAAAGCAGGATTATGAAAGGTATGTCTGTTGTTTTCAGTTCATTTTTTTGTGAGAATTTGGAAGTCACGTTTCATTGAAGTTTGCGGTAAATATAGCTTGTATAATGGAGAAATATCTTTTTCTCTGTTTAATTTCTAGAGACTTGTACGTTTGCAGGTCCGATTTTCCATCACTTTCCGGGAAGCAGACATCCAAAGGTACCGCAGTAAAAATGCCTGGCCCTGCGTCGAGAATTTTGTCCTCTAGTCCAACAACTAGCAACAAATTCTCAGAACTCTCCTCATCAAAGGCAAAAAAGCAAACCACGAACAAGTTGAACGGTAATTTAGTCGTCTAGCACCGTTCTTTAATCAGATTGACGTTTGAATGCTATTTTGTACTCGAGAAAGTCAGAATCTGTCTAACACTGTATTTTCTTTCAATCTGGCAGAAGCAAAGGGCTTGTATGATTGGTGTGAAGCGCAGCTTCTTCGGCTAATGGGTGACAATGGTATTCATGCGATTCATTAATTCTAGTCGTTGCTTTCACTTGTAAATTGTGTGATTCTTTGTTTTTCTTGAATCATCATATTTTCTGCAACGTTGTTTTATTGAACTCTCTCAAATCTGTCGGCTGCGTACTTCCTAATTGGTATTTTCATGAATTTCAGATACAAATTTTATTGAATACTGCATGAAACAGCCTAGGTCTGAGGCAGAGGCTCTTCTTGTTGAGAATCTTATAAGATACGATCCTAAGAGGGAGTTTATTGACGAAGTTCTGAAGTACAAGCAATTCCTTTCCGCAGATGTTATTGAATTAGCGTTTTCTTTTCGAGGTTCTTCCAATCATGGTGTGCATACTAACGTGGGGCATCAGGAGGCTAAGAAATCTCTAGCAGATGCTAGAAGCAGTTTGGAAGCTGATTCTTTGGTGGCTGACAACGAATTTGAACTGACAGGAAAAGGTGGGCGAAAGAAAGGAAAGAAAGGAAAGAAGGTGAATCCTGCTTCTCTACTGGGTTTCAATGTGGAGAGCACTCGCATTCTGAAAGGAGAAATTCAGGGCTACGAAGACAACCAACACTAACGATTTCTTGTGAAATATTTCTACAATACCAGAGAGCTTTAATTCGCATTTAAGTTAGTGTGTTTACTTGAATCACTGTACATTCATTAGGACGTTAATTGTAAATGTTTGATAGAGCTGCCGAAATGAGTAATCAGCTCAAGCAGTTTTGCAGGAATGGTTAAGTAGCATTTAAGTCTGCTACAAGCCCCAGTTCAAAATTATTGAATGTTTCAAATGACATGTCCCCCAATTTTTTTTTACATAATTGAGTTCTCAATTTTGTAATTACAAATGTATTTTTCAAATTTTGAATTAACGGGTGGTTGAAATTCTGACATCCTTTGTTGTTGATTCAAATTTTTTGTTTGTCTTAGCAGCTGCACTGAGTGGATTAGATGTGTTCGATACCGCTCGATATTGTTCCAGTGGATCGTGAAGATAAATGGTTGTAGTGAATTTTTAGTAGGATTTTGTTGGTTCCCTCCTATCGAAAGTATCATTCCGTGACCATGATTGTTTCACCAATGTGAATACAGGATTAAAATGCGCTATTTGTTGATGGCTTGTCTTGATAACGATTAGTTTATCAATGGGGTTCAATGGTTTTTATTAATCAATGTGAATGTTAAGGGCTTATATGATGTGATTCTTCTCCATGGTTTTATTCTCGTCTGGTACAAGGATTTCACTCTTAGTGCTATTTGAATTTGCAATGTTTTTATGGCGATGATTGTTTCATCCAATTTTGAACATAATAATACTATGCCATCTTTCAGGTATTGATTGTTTACAATTTTGTTTTTTGGTTGATAATTGTGTGTTGCTGTGTCAAACTTTGGGAACGGTTGTTTAAAGATTCTACTCTTTTAAGATTTTGCTGATTCTGCTTGGTAACATTTCATTTTTTTATCATTACTTTTTGTTTCCCTGAGCTTTATGCTTAGTTTTTAACAACGATTTTTTGTAAAACCTTTATTTTTTTATTTTTACAATTTGATTCACAGTATAAAGTTACTTTACTTGCATCTACAGCTATTTTATAGTATTTTCATTGTTTTAAAACCTGACGAACAACGTATTTTACTTATTACCATTGAAACGGTGTTTAGTTTGCATTCTGTAATCCAATGAAATGTGGTTAAAATGAAAATTGCCCGAGGATTGTTTAGAAATTTTAAGTTTGAATTATGCGGCGGTGATGTGCTAGCTGGAGAAGAAAAATTAAATCCAAAACCTTAACAGAGCCCAATGTTGCAAGTTGACCCCCCAGTCAACCTGCAACTTAAGTTTGAATTATATGTAGTTTATATTTAAACTGTGCTTTATACGTGATGAAACTGTATTTAAATTGGAAGTCAATGTCCATCATTCATTATCATTCTAGCTCATTACCGTTTAGCCTTGTCCCAATATGGAGTTTGTTAGGGTATTTCGTTAATTTTTTTTTATATGAGGGGGTTTCATGTAAATGTTCTATGGTCTACTTAACGTCGTCAATTGCTAACATCAGCTTTACTATCCTTTAAGGTGTGTGTGACCTGCATCCCCAAATTATAGGTTTGGTTCGATAGCTGCATGCTAATATATAAGCCGTATACAAAAGTTATGAAGATTGAACTAGTCTAATGAATGCCCCAGGTTTGGAAATAATTAACATAGTTTCATAGTCTTTGAGGGTTAAGGCAAAATAGATTTTTAAATAAATTTACTTACATGATCTTGGAATCTTGACAGGGACAATAGGTTTGTACTTAGCCATAACCACTCGAAAAGGGTAGGCTTTTGTTTATCCATGATACTCTCATGACCTTCATTGGTAGGATAAGCATTTGAGTCTTCATTGGGACATTTTTTGGTAGGATAAGCATGGAGTCTCATGAGGCAACACCATTGACTTTTTTGGGACCTTTCTTGGTAGAATGAGCATTGAGACTATGTCTACCAACTCCATTGAGTGTCCTTGGGTGAGATGAGCATTGATGATTCACTAACCCCTTGGAGACACTCCTTGGTAGTAGAATGAGCATTGAAACTCTAGGTGATGATTTTTTTTCTTTTTAACCCTAATGATTCTAAAGTTTCTTAGTAAAGTAAATCTTTAATAGCATATTCCAGATTACTCTAACTTATGGATTCTAAGTATATAGATATTTATATTAATAAAATAATGTGTAAAGTAAAACATATATATATGCAGCAGAACAGAAATGTTTCTTTCATTTAATACTCAATGGTTTGTCTCTTTCATTTAATACTCAATGGTTTGTCTGCTTGTTGAATTTGCAAATTCAGTATCTTAGATTTAAAAAGTTGGTATGGTTCTGAACATAGGCGAATCCTGGATTTGCAAATGCCATTAGACATGCCTTTTTCTTTAAGATTTTGAATCTCCATGAATCTGAATGAATGAGGTGTTGTAATCATCTTGGATTCAAAATTATATGTATGGATGAATTTGTAGGCTTCACTTGTGCAAAACTAAACTACTTCTTTTAACCAAAGATATTGAATCTGCAAATTTTTCATTTGTAGATTTATGCAACCAAATACCCTTGTGGTTGTTGCAGTATATCCTAAACTGCACAACCCAGATCTAGGTTACAAACTTTTCTAAATAAATGATTATAGCCTAGATCTGGGTGGTGGTGGGGGCGGGGGTTGTTGGACCCGAAAAAGTGTATCAATTACAGGAACATGAATAAATCACAGGGTTAAGGGGAAGGGGAAGCTGAGAGAACTGTAAATGAAACTCGGGAACAACCTTATAAATAAATGATTATAAAGGAGGAAACCTCATCTGGGGCACTACCAATCGTCCACACAAACTGACTCGTTACAAGAGTGAAGGACATAAAATTAGATGAGGCAAAGAGCTCTCAGTTAAGGACAGGGAAAGTTCCAATGGTGACTCCACACAATAGAAAAGGGAAGCTTCCTTGCAGAGATTACTGATGATGAGTGTTGCTGGAACGCGCAGGTCTTTCCCAAGGCTGCAGGAGATGAACCAACTGATGACTATCCAGATTGAATTTGGATGCTTGAGATGTAGTTGGAAATGAATGAGGCAAAAGATTTGCAACGTCTCCAACTTGGTAGCAGACATTTATTAAAATAATCTGTTCTTTGAAATATAACATTGCATCTTCGCTTCCAAATATAATATAAAATAGTAGGCCTAATAACTTTTCACAGAAAATTGAGATTAGTAGAAGTAATGTTCAAAAAGCCAAATATGGCATCATCTTGAGATAGCTTGTATGATGGAAATACTTTAGAAGCCCACTCCCACACATGCTGAGCAAAGGGACAATGCCAAAACACATGGACAAAGTCATTTTGTCCACCATAGAGAGGGCAATTGGGATTGGGAATCCCTAGATATTCTAAATGTTTATCAATAGGTAGACCATGGTGGAGGAGACATCAGAGGAACTACTTAATTTTGGGGAGGGTCAGAAGTTTCCAAATACGTTGGAAGAGAGGGATCCAAAATGTTATTGACTCTCGTTTATGCCACAACTTATTACAACGTTGAATGACCTCGGATGGGTTGTGCATAAGGTGAAAGGGGACAGATGGTTGGTAGGGCAAGAGTTTAACCCCATTAAGCCATTGAAGGCCATGAAAAGGGCTTTACACTGCAACATCAAGTTGCCAATGACCGTGGAGAAATGAGTAAATCTGGACTAACTCCCCATACAAATTATTAAACTCGACCCCCGAAATCCAATGATTACACAGCCTAAGACAATTCAAGGAAATGACACCCTTCCAATACTAAGAGGTAGCCACCTTAGCATTTGTGATGGTAAGGGGAGTGGGCGACAGAGGTAACCACCATGGACACAATCTAGAGAGGATAGTAGGGTTGATCTTGACGTTAGTCCAATCTATGTAACTGTGTAGAATTTGCCAGGCTCTCTAGATGCTTTTGAAAACATGAGATTCAGGAAGAATGATAGTGAGGGGGGAAAAGATCCAATTGACAAAATGGATGCCTTTCTAGAAGGGCTTGTTTTTAGGAAATGCTTGATGAAGCCTTAATTGGAGGAGGGTCCTAATAATATCTGAGGCATCTAAATGCTGTACCAACCACTTAGCAACTAGGGTAATTCCTTGCTTAAAGGAATTCAAAAGACCTAAGCCACCATTATTCTTGGGGAGAGTAACAATATTCCAAGCGACTCAATGAAATCCTTTCTAAGAATCTTTGGAGGACCACATAAAGTCACGAAATAACCATTCTAGCTTCTGGTAGGTAGCTTGGGAGGGGGCCCAACATGAAGAGTAATACACATGGGTTGATGCACATATGGACTTACATACGAGGTATTTACCTACGAGTGTGAGGGGTTTAGTCTTCCATTTGTCAAGTTTCTTTTGAATCCAATAAATAACCTGCTCCTAGAGAATAGAGGTTGAACCTCTAAAACAGAAAGGGATTCCCAGAATCTTAAAGATGTCTTGATCCTAAAGCCACTTCTAGTTATAGTTGGTCACATGTTTGTAATTGCTAGTAAAGCTATAAACAGAGGATTTATTCCAATTTATAGTGGAGCCTGAGAGTGTGCAATATTGCTCCACCCTTGATAAGAGGCGGTGCAAATTGGCGGCTATTTTTTGAACTAGAAAAAAAGAGTTATCGACGAAATGCATATTGAGAAGCTATTGTTAAGAGGAAGAAAGGTGGACCCTAATGAGAACTTTAGTTTGAATGTCCAAGTTAATCTGATGACAAAGAAAGTCTGCTACAATGATAAAGAGATAGGGGGTAAGAGGACAACCTTGTCGCATTGACCTATGTATTGGAAAGGGAGGGGTAATGCCGAAGGTAGTGGCTATTCTTGCGGTAGCATTTGAGAATAAGCATTTCACCATATGCAAGAACTTAGGTCCAAAATCAAGTTTGGTCATGGTTTGCAAGATAAAGTCCCACTTTATGTTGTCATAAGCCTTGGCGTAATCAAGTTTCACTAGAGGAATATCTTGTCCATCATCCTTCGCCCATTGGAGACCTTCCCATGCTGCAACCACATTATCTAAAATATATCTACTAGGAACAAATCTTGTTTGTTGGGGAGATATGATTTGGCCAAAATTTTTTTTAGTCGTAAGGCTAGGCACTTGGCCCAAATTTTATACACCACATTGAGAAGAGTTATGGGATGCCAATTAGAGATATCGGTAAGATCCCCCGACTTAGGGAGGAGACAAATTACCCCTTGATTTAGATTGGGCCCAAGGGAACCAATTAAAATAGCCTTGTTAATGACATGCAGAAGATCATTTCCCACCAAATCCCAATGATTTTGAAAAAATTCCACGAGGAAACCATCATAACCAGGAGCCTTTCCCCGACTTAACTTGGAACAGGCCACCTATAGCTCCACTAGAGTGATATCAGCGTCAAGACTTTGCAACATAGTGGAATTAATAAGATGAGGATAATTGGGGGTGGTAGCCTTGAACGAAGAGATGTTCATTGGGGTAGCTGCAAAATGGGTTTCATAGTGGTTCTTGAGAAAAGAGAGGATATTGTAGTGGTCAGTAATGGTGGTACCATCACTAGAGATTTTGTATATAGAATGCGAAGGGGAAGTAGTATTGAGATATTTAAAAAATTCCTTACAGTGTTCATCTTGAATATTTAACCAAGTGAGCTGACTTTTAGTTACGGAACTTTGTGCTTGGTACACATCTGAATGTTGAAAGGCTAATTGTGCTCCAGCTAGCTCCTCATGAACTAGAGTGTTGAAGGGATCTTGAGCTAGTCTATTAGTGAGATGTTCAATAGTGAGGTGAATTTTGTTGTATTCTTGTTTGACCCGAGTAGTCATTGCCTTACCATACGAATGAGCAAAGTTTCGCATTCGACATGAAGCGTGATGCCACCAGTTAATCCAACCGCCTGATTTAGGGGCCTAGGTTTGGCATTCCAAAGGTTGAATAGAAGAAGTTGGGCAGTAGGGGAAGAAAATAGTTGTTGTGTAGTTGGAAAAGATGGAATTTTTGTTGGTTAGGGTTGCCATGAATTTGGATAGATATGGAGATAGGCAGATGGTCTGATAAGGTGGCATGGTGATGAACCGTAGTAGTGGAGAAGGCTTGCCAGAAAGAAAGGGTGGAGAAATAGAACTTATCTAACCTGCTATAGATGCGAGCCTACCTAAGACGGAGATTGCTCCAAGTAAATCTGTGGAGGGAAAAGCATGTAGAGGTGTCCGCCCCATCAAAAAGGTAAAACCTTTTCTTAAAGGCGAACCAGGTTTAATACTCGAAATTGGGCAGTTGAAAAAACACCCCTTCGAGCTTATCTTGAGGGAGTTTGACCATATTAAAATTGCCTCTAAATATCCAAGACACTGAGGGAAGTGTTGAACCCAAAAAATATGTTCAATTTTAATAAGTATTTTTGTCAAACTTATGCATTTTAATTAATTTCATTCTATATTTCATATAGTTAATTGTTTATTTAAAGATTATTTTATTTGTTTATGTAAGTTGTAAATATTAGTTTATTATTATTTTATGATTAGTTAATTTGTGTGGTTTNGTGGTTCTTTGCGACCGCGATGGCAATTCGAGAATCAAGAAAAAGGCAGGTTGTTGCTACTAGATTTGAACTTGCCACTGTCATCGTCACCATCGTCGGATAACAATGACAACGATGATGTTCCTGGAATTTTGCTAGTTGCGAGTTGTCTAAGTTATCTTCTTCATTTTTGTAACGTCTCTCCCCTGGCAGATTCATGATAACAAGAATGCTAGATTTGGCACCTACACCAAAAATAATGGATTGGTATCAAATTCTTATGTATCCATTTATTATTAAAATACTTATTTTTAAACATTGGTACAGGCAATGGCGTGGTGGAGATTGATGAGGATAAGGTGCCAGCGAAGGCCGTGGTAGAGAATTTTGAAGATGATAAGGGAATCAAGATTAGCAGTAGTACTGCTTTTAATGTATTGGGTTTTGCAATACCCATATATTATTATAATATTTATTTTTAAACCTTGTTGCAGTATAAATAAGACATTCACCAAGAAAAGAGAAAAATCGATTATGCATACACAGGAAAGAAGAAGTTGATACCAAAATCGATTTTGAGAAAACAGGAAAGAAGAAGTTGATACCAAAATTCCATATCACATTGGAATTAATTATTTTTGAGATTTTTGTTGAAGATTTGTTGAGCCTTGTGGCAATTCTTGTAATTCACAATCAAAATTGCTTCATTATGGAGACAACAAGGTAGAATTGCAATTTAGGCAAGTCTCCTTTGTGATCTTCAATTATTATTTATAATTTTAATTTGATTTAATTATAAATCTTTATTCTTGAACTTATGATTAGAAGTTAGGATAAAGGTTTATAATTTTACTTATGAGTGACAGGCATAAGTATGGAATTTAATTGGATTCAATTCTAACTATTTATTGTCTTGATGATTTCTTTAACTTTTTAACCATGCCTCCACGGGATACGACTTGCGGGTCAGTCACAGACGAGGTGACAATCTCTAGAACAAAAAAAAAAAATAAAAAAAAATAAAGGTATCCAGCACCAAATTTTGCCTGTCTCATCAATTTGGCACCGTTGTTGGGGAGGTTGGTAGAGTTAATCATCATCAAGGGTTTAGTAAGCTTTAATTTTTATTTTATTTTGTTTGTTTGTTCATGCCTTTTATTTTATCATTTTATTTTTCTTTTATTTTTTTCAGAAATAGTTTCTTTTACTTTTTTTTCTTGTTTAAAAAAAAAGTAAAAATAAAAAAAAAGGAAAATTTGAGGTTGCAATTAAAGCCACAACCATTAAATCAATTTGTAAATTTTTAGGAATGGTGCCCCATGAATGTGTCAACGAAGAGTGTTCATGAAATCAACAAAGCAACCAAAGAAACCCACATGAATTCAACCATCTAGAAGCACTCTTAGCCTTTATAAGTGTACAAAAGTTAACCAAAATCAAAATCAAGGACAACTAATACGATTAAGATCTGATTATTCTTCCTCTCAGAAGACACAAAATCCCAACGAGAAAATACAACCTAATTTTTCCATAACTGAGAACCCTCTATTTGACATTCCAACATCAACCATGAGTTCAACTACGGAGGCATGATCTCAAAATCTAAATACTACCCCAATGTCAACCTATGTAACCACAATAGGAGATATCACCCAACCAATAAGCACTTTGAATATACAAACTCCACCAATAGTATTCTCATTACCAAGTCCGATAGTAACTCCAATAGTAGCTTCAACTTATACTATGGGATTATCCTCACATCATGTACCTCCTCCATTTTCTTTAGGATCAATTCTTCTTTCTTTTGGTAGTTTAAGTTCTAATGTTCAAATTAATCAGCCATTCCTAGGACAAACCCTTGAAGAATTATTAAATCAGAGAACATCAATTATACCTGATGGCCCATTGGTTTTCCCACAAGGAAGAGATGTAGAGGTTAAAAATATTCACCTATTACCTATTTTAAGGGGACAAATGATGAAGATTTGGTTACTCACATAAGAGAATTTGAAACAACATTAGCTATGTTAGCACCTCAAAGTGGGGATAGAACTAAAATGATTGCTTTCAAATCAACCCTAAAAGATAAAGCTTATTTTTGGCTACAAACCCTTTGAACATAAATTAGTTTTTGGGATGAGTTTAAAAATGCATTCCTACAAATATTTCTTTCTAATGATAGGATATACTTATTAAGAAAGAAATTAATGAGTTTTATGCAACATGAGGATGAGGACTATGAAAGCACCTTTGATAGATTTAAAGGATTATGTTTAAAAAATCCAAACCATGGCTTCCCAGCTCATCAATTAATCCAAATATTTATAGAAGGTTTAATACCCTATTGTAGGCAAAATGTTGACTTTGCATGTGGGGGAAATATTTTAAATGTAACACCAGAAGATGGTTGGAGAATTATAGATTCATTAGTAGACCAAAGTATACGTTGGCCAAAACCCAACATTATGCAAGGCATGACTCAAAAAATAGAACAATTAAATAGAAAATTCGATGAGTTAACATGATTAATTAAAAAAAACAAGCTTATGGAATTCAAAGTGAAGCATGCAACATTTGTGGAAGTCCCCAACATGACCAAACAACTTGCACAACCTTGTATTATTGTCAAGAGGAACTGCAAGAGTCGGCTAAGGCTTTTCAAAAATTTAAGAGCCAACCAACAATGAACTTTCTTCAATGACCATTTTATCCACAACAATATCTTCACAATAAGTTTAGGCCATTTAAGAATCCAACTAATGAACACTTGGATAAACTCATCTAAAGCCTCACTTCCTTTATAGAAGAAAGTAGATAATTTATGAGTGAAACTAGGAGAAGATTCTAGGACTTAACTAGAAACAAATTACCATCTCAACCTAAACCTAATCCTACATCTCAAAGACAAGGAAAAGAGCAATTACATTCCATTACTACAAGGAGCGGAAAAACAATTGAACCTAAAAAAAGGTGAGATTCCAAGAGGTAGAGATACAAGAGGAAATAGAACCATAAGTAGTTAATGAGAAAGATCAACCAAATAGGAAAAAAGAACAACCATTACACTCTAGACATCCAATTTTACCTCCTTTCCCTGAACGATTACAAGAAAACTTCACAACCAAAGCCCATCTTGAAAAACTGTTTAGTGANTTGAACGATTACAAGAAAACTTCACAACCAAAGCCCATCTTGAAAAACTGTTTAGTGAATTATACTTACATATTCCTTTAGAACAAGTAGTAAAAGACATACCACTCTATGCCAAATACTTAAGGGAATTATGCACTAGGAGAAGAAAAGAAAAAATTCCTAAACAAGTTTATTTAGTTGATAACCTTTCTCAACTTATACAATGACATGAAATTCCTAAATACCAAGATCTAGGAGTCCCTATCATTCCAATCAAGATAAATGAACAAGAAATTAGGAATGCCCTATTGGATTTAGGAGCTAGTATTAATATTATGCCTCTTGAAATGGCTAGATCACTAGATATAGAAGATATAAGAAGAGTAAACATGACAATATCATTGGCTAATGGTTCAAGTGTAAAACCCATAGGAATCATAGAGGACTTAATAATAGAGGTAGAAAAGGGCAAATACCCAATTGATTTTGTTGTCTTGGAAGTAAAAGATCCTGATTGTTTCCCTATTATAGTAGGTAGACCTTGGTTAGCAACAACTGATGCAATAATTAATTGTAGATCTGGCCAACTTCAACTCTCATTTGCAAATCTCACTTTTACACTAAATATATATGATAAGGTAAAAGAAGATTGTTTAAATACAGACTGGAAGGAAGCAAGAATGCTTTACACTCTACCCACTTCAGCAATGGCACAAGATAGGGAAACCTTAGTGTTAAATAATTTTGAGGAAGGACCTTTAGACCCCTCAACTAAGGAACAACAAGATCTCCTTGAATAAATTCTAAATTTAGGGTCAAGAAATATCGGAGAAATAATTCAATCTACAAATAAAGATTCCTTGGAGCTTAAAGAATTACCTATACACTTAAGTATATCTTTTTAGATCAAAATAAACCATTAATAATAAACTCCCAACTTGCCAATGAACAAGAAAACAAATTATTAGAAATTCTGCATAGAAAATTTGAAGCATTTGCATGGAGCTATGGGGACCTTCACCAAGGAATCTCACCCAACATCTACCAACATCATATCTATCTAGAAGACAATGTCAAACCAATAAGAATTCCCCTAAGATGAATTAATCTAGCCTTAAAACAAATAGTTAAAGATGAAATTTCAAAACTTTGGAAAAAAGAAATCATTTATCCAATAGCACATAGTGAATGGGTAAGTCCCATTACAAAAAAGGGTGGAAAATGGAGAGTTTGTGTAGACTATAGAAGATTAAACCAAAACACAAAAAAGGACCATTTTCCATTACCATACATAGATCAAATTCTAGAAAAATTAGAAGGACATGAATAATACTGTTTTAAAACAGATTTAGTGGTTACAATTAGGTAGCTATTGCCCTTGAAGACCAACATAAAACAACCTTCACATGTCCTCATGGAACTTTCACTTATAGAAGAATGCCTTTTGGCCTTTGTAATGCACTAGTCACTTTCCAAAGAGCCATGATTTCAATATTTTCGGATATGTTGGAGAATTATGTTGACATGCTTTAGATAGATGCATAGATAAAAACTTAAAATTAAGTTGGGAAAAAAGTCACTTAATGGTTACAAGTGGTGTTGTATTAGGACATGTTATTTCTAAAGAAGGGATAAGAATGGATGATGAGAAAATTAGAGTCATATCTACACTACCAGCTCCAACCAATTTAAAGACTCTTCAATCCTTTCTAGGAAATGCTGAATATTATAGAAGATTTATAAAAGATTTCTCAAAAATTGCTAAACCACTATATATGCTCCTAGAAAAGGATGTTTCATTTGTTTGTACCAATGATTTTCACGAAGCATTTTTGGAACTAAAAACATGGGTAACCACAACCCCTGTATTAAACATACCTAATTGGGATTATCCATTCAATTTAATGTGTGACGCTAGTGACATAGCAGTGGGGGTAGTTTTGGGACAATACATTGATAATAAACCAAGAGTGATTTATTATGTGTCCAAAAGTCTAGACTAAGCCTAAGTAAATTATACAACTACAGAAAGAATTATTAGCCATTGTATATGCTCTAGATAAATTTAGACATTATTTAATTGGATATAAAACTAGAGTATATACTGATCATTCAGCCATTAAATTCTTAGCTACCAAAAAAATAGAAAATGCAAGAATAATGAGATGGTGTTTATTACTCCAAGAATTTGACTTAGTTATTCTAGATAAAAAAGGTAGGGAAAATGTAGTAGTAGATAATATTTCTAGGTTAGAAACTCCTAATAAGAACTGAACACAAGGAATTTTTCATGATAAATTTCCTCATGAACAACTTTTTTCTACAAAGAAGGATCCTTGGTTTGTTGATACAGCCAACTATCTTGCTACTATGAAAACTCCTACCAATTGGACTAAGGAAGAAAAAAAATATTTCTTACATAGCATATCTAGATACATTTGGAGTAGTCCGTACCTCTATAGAATATGTAAAGATAACATAGCAAGAAGATGTGTGGCTAAAAATGAACAACAAGAAATTCTACAAATGTGCCATGATGATCTAGGAGGAGGCCATTTTGATAGCAAATGTACTGCTATCAAAATCCTTCAAAGTGAATTTTATTGGCCCTCCATTTTTAAAGATGCACATAAGTATGTGCAAGAGTGTGATAAATGTCAACAAATGGGAGCCATAACAAAAAGACATGAAATGCCCCTTAAACCAATTTTAATAACAGAACCATTTAATGTGTGGGGTATAGACTTTTTGGCCCATTTCCACCATCTAATGGATGTCAATACATTTTGGTTTGTGTTGACTATGTTACTAAATAGGTAGAAGCAAAATCCACCCCAACAAATGATGTAAAGGTATTTGTAGCATTTCTTAGGAAAAATATTTTAACACGTTTTGGAACTTCATGGGCAATCATTAGTGATCAAGGAACCTATTTTGTCAATATAATCATGGAAAAATTCCTTAAGTCTTGTGGTATCCAGCATAATATAGCTATTGCCTATCATCCAAAAAAAAAAATGGCCAAGTAGAAAATGCTAATAGAAATATTTTAAATATATTAACAAAAATTGTATGTACCAAAGGGAAGGATTGGTCTAAAAAATTACAAGATGCACTTTGGACTTATAGAATTACTTATAAACCAAGTTTAGGATATTTACCTTATCAATTGGTTTATGGTAAGTTATGTTTATTACTAGTCAAATTGAAATATCAATCCTTACGATTAGCCCAACAGCTTAATTTTGATGAAGACATGAACCAAGCATCTAGAATTAATCAACTTCATGAACTTGACAAAATGAGGCTACATGCTTTGAAAAAACAAAGAATTGTAAAACAACAAATGAAAACATTACATGATAAGAGTATCTTTAAAAATTTTTTTTCCATAGGTGATAAAGTTTTACTTTATAATATGAGACTACATAAATTTTTAGGGAAATTAACAACTAGGTGGAAAGGCCCTTATTTAGTTATTCAACCCCATGATAATGGAAGTGTCCTTGTATCACCTATTAATGATTCCTCAACAACGTTCCTAGTCAATGGTCAATGACTTAAGTTATATCATCAACACCACATTGAGGAACCTAGAGAAGACGAATTAATAGAGCTAAGTGATCCAACTTATCCCACTACAAATGAATTACATGAAAACCATTCATTAGAAGTCCTAGCTCTTAAATATACCCTTAAACCAGACTCTTTCATCATCAAATAAATTAATAAAAGAATTATATTCAGTCTACAACTTTCACCTTGAAAATGTGGAGGTCAATAGGACATTCTATTGTGAGTTGAGACTATAAAGAATTAGCATCATGTTTGGAATGCAAGGGAGAAGGACAACTCCTTCTACCTTGAAATAGGTAGGTTTAAACCGAAAATCCAACTAAGGGCGAGCCTTAGACTAATAAGTGTCTTACACATAATAAATTTCATTATTTTTTTTAAAAAAATATTCTTTAAGTACATTGTTCATAAGTTAAGGTGGCTACATAGCTTAGTTTAAGGTAATGTTTATTTGTATTTGGTTTCTATTAAATACTTACTTAGATGTGTCATTAAGGTGGAAAGGATGTGCTATATTGGACCTTTTTTCTTCGGTAGTGAAAGACATCTATCTATATTAAGCCATGTGAGCAGCCCTTATAAAATGAGATTGGCTCCCATAAGGACCTCATGATTGAAGTTGGTTAAATATTGAATTTCTTGCAAAAAGAAGAAGAAGACAAAAAAAAAAGAGACAAAAAAAGAAAAAATTATGAAAAAAAAAGAGACCAACAAGATAAGATGCAATGCAAGAAATAATTGAAAAAAAAAAACAAAAAAAAGCCAAGAAAAATGACCCCACAAGAACCTTTAATCATGAGCTGAGCCCCACTTCCACAAGAACCTTACAGTTGGGATGATGCTCTAAGCTTACAATTTCAAGCATCCTACAAGAACCCCCTTTTGTAAGCAGAGTGTTTAAGGGTTAGGCATTGATGAGCCATGATATCGGGGCTACGATATCACATCTGCAATATCGGGTACATGATATCGGAGCCTTCCAAACGATATCAGACATCCGATATCGGGGCCTGTCTTGTCGTCTATAAATAAGAGGTGAACGCACTTGTTTTGGCAATAGTTAGTTAATTTAATCTTAGTCCCTTACCCAAACTCTTCCCTTTTTTCCTTCTCAGAGTTAGAATTATTTTTGAGTGCTTGCAGTAGGAATCATAGAGCAAATAGATCTTTATTCGAGCATTGTGTACCTGAGCACACCTTGTGGCTAGAAATAAAGATGAACTTTGTGATAAACCTTGCAACATTCAGAATAGCTTATTTAATGTTATTTACAGTTATTTAATGCTTTCCTTAGTTAATTAATGTTCTCTCTCTCACCTTGTTAACTCTCCCAAGTAAGCACACTTAGTACGGCCACTTTGAGCATGTGTGGAACACTTGGTAAACCAATAATGATTAGCGTTTGGTAATCCTAGTAGTGTTGCACTGGTTCAGGATGTGTATGGCAAGTGGGATTGGATGCTAGTGTTAGGACTAGTTAGAGCATAGTCAATTAGTTAAATTAAATTAGTTACTTAATTAGTTCACTTCTCCCTTTGTAGGACCAGGACATAAAACATCAAAAAATATATAAAAATCATATACCTCAAGTTTACTTAACCATACAATCGTGCTATACAAGTAAGCTTGGGAAGACAATGATTGACTAACTCGTTTGGGTTCTGTAAAGGTGCATAGGCACCTAGTCCTTGGAATTCAACCGAATTGTGCATGTACGCTCGTATTCGTATGGTTGAGTGTAGGGATACCTTGTTGCTCATCATTGGCACCATTGCCAGGGACTTTGTTGTTTGTGCACTAGCTAGAACTTAGGAAATCTTCACATCATTGGAACGAATCTTTAGGGTTGGTTATCTTACAATTAGTGAAATAAAAAGTATTTCACACTGAATAGAAAATTATGTCTTCTTCTTCTTACAAGAGTGTTTTACTACCTAGGTCCGATGCACGGACCAATTGAAGGCGTAGTACACATGATAATCTGCCAGTCCCTTAATAGTTTCACGTGGTATACGTTCATCCTGATGAGTATATACCAAACTTAACCTTTATCCTCCACTAGGATGAACAATTGCATTGGTGTGATTTAGAAGGTAACATAGTGTTACCTCCTGATTGCTCAATCCCAGGCATGCTCCTTCGTGCTCTCACATGAATTGGTATGCAACACTTACAGGTAGAGTACGCTGTGCATGATCATGACTCGAGAGAGTATCGACCCACAGAGGCACAACGTCAAAGGGATCTACAATAGGAGAGATGTCATGATTCCATGAAGGGGAAGTTCTCTCAGAATGTCCTGTATGTCATAGGTGAAAATGAGGGTGGTAAGCCTACCTTAGGAGGTCTCCCACACAATGATGTTCCTCCCATTAACTTCAATCAAGGGGTTGTCTATCAGAATCTTCACTCAACTATCCATAACTCAGATTTTGGTACCGATGGCCATAAAGGGTCTAAAAAAAGGAACACGAACACATGACAAAGATGGATATTTTGATTGTAATCATGATCGAGGCCATGATAACTGAAGAGAAGGAAGTAGGCACCATCATGGTGATGGTTCTCCTTCTTCACGTTCATCATTTCCTTCACCCTCTCCTTCAAGAGATGGATGTAGTCGCAAGGAAAAAGACCCTGAGGATAATGGTAAGTGAAATAGGAATCATAGATAAAGTAATTGAGAAAGGGGATGAGGGAATTCTAGAGAAACTCATCATGAAAGGAGGGAGAGTAGGGAACAACATAGGCATCATAGATGCCATAGACAGTACGATCACGATGAACCCCTACTCGCTACCCAAAGTATGCTAGATATAACTGAGGTTGTTAGAATCCCAACAAGGCACCAAAAAGATAGTAGGATCAAAAGATTGGACATGAAAAATATCCCATGATTTGAAGGAGGATACAATGCTGATCCTAAAAGTCATTTGCAAGCATTTCACAATGCATGTGCTTTGCAAAACATAGAAAATGAGTGGCAGAAACTCAAGTTGTTTTCATGGACACTGATCAAGGAAGTGAAAAGCTGGTACTGGTCCTTATAACTAGAATCCATTCTTTGATGAAGTACCATGTTAGAACTGTTCAATGATAAGTATCAGGCGTATTCATGAGTGTCCAACCTGCGAAAGAAAATCCAAGGATGGAAACAAGGAGGACATGAACCCTTGGATGTTGTCATGGGCCAATATTATGTGCTATTACATCGTTGCCCAGGCCATGGTTACTCGCAAAGGGAAAAACTACGCCATCTTGTAGATGGGCTTAGGCATGAAATGCGAAGAACCCTTGGGACTTATGCCCAAGGAAGGCTATCTGAGCTTAGGGTCCATCAAGTACAAAGATTGTTAGAGCAAGTTGCTAAAGAGGAAGGTGAGTTAAGGAAAAGAGAGAGTGTAGAAGAAATAGAGATCCTTCCCTCTAAAAGAAGGTAGTTAGATTTTGTGAGGATGAAGAAGAGTCACCACTTGAAGAGATGGTGAATAGGAAAACCTTGCCCATTCAAAAACTTGCATCGAAAGTATCAGCAAATGTGGACCAAATGTGGGACTCCCTAGATAATAGATTTCAAACAGTTCTCAAAATAGTAGAGGAGTCTAGAGAGGAAGGTAGTGATCGAGAAAGGAGAAAAAAAGAGAGAAGCTGAATATACACATAACAAAGGTAAGGGAAAATTTTCCATCATCGAAGAGGTTGTGGATTTAGATACAGAAAATGATGGTGGATGTGAGATATGCCAATATGACCATCCTAAGGGATGTTGCCCTATAATCTCACATCTGCAGGAGTCTAGGATGTATGCAATCAACCCACGATTAAACAGAAGGTAAACACCCCGAAGGTTACCTTATCCCCAAGGTAACCCAAGGTAGTTCCACCAACCCTTGATGCATTATCCAAGTGGAACTCTACCACAACCAAATGAGCAGTATCAACAATGAAAACACTCACAATTATGGGGAATGCCACCACCATGTCAAAAGTACCCTTACCATTAATCCAACCCATATGGATACTACGTGCAGCAGCCAATCTCTCCACATGACTCTACTAATCACGTTACTCTCCAACCTCACTACCAAGCCCATGAGTATTATAGAACTCCTTCTCCTAGGGGTGATGTCCCACAAACATACTATCCTTCTCATCCAGCTGCATCTCTTCCACCCTTAGCTCCATTACCACCTACTCTAGCCATGCAGGGTGAGCTCCTTGCCTAGCCATAGCAATGTTACGCTACAAGGGCTGTTAATCCTCATCCTACTATTGGTTCGAACAACCGCATAAAGAAGAGATCTTTCTTTAGGACCAATAGTCCAACCAAGTCTTTGTAGTCACAAGTGCCTAACTCTCCAAAGGCCTCACCATCATCCAAAACTTCGAACTCCCTTCAAACCAAAGGCCACATTCAACGCACATGGTCATGTTGACACATGCCATTACCGATTGGATTAAGGATGGTCATCTTCCTAGGAAATTCTCCGATCATGGGAGTCCTCTTATATATTTACAAATTGTTGGTAATGTGCCATGCAAAGCTCTTTTGGATTCAGGTTCTGGTGTTAGCTTTATCTCTCAAGAAATGTACAAATCCTGAAACCTGTTTCCACTAAAAAAGAGTAACATTCATTTAGAGCTAGCTGACCAGTCCATCACTGTCCCATTAGGACTAGTGGAGGACATTGTTACCACTGTTTGTGGATGGTCGTATCCAGCCAACTTCTTAGTGATTCAAGTCAACAACTGTAAGGGGGACTTCCCTATCATAATGTGAAGAACATGGCTAAGCATAATTGATACATGCCTAGGAATACGTGATCTTTCCTTAGAAATATCAAAGGAAAATATGTTTGAAAAGATCGAGAAGAAGAAAGTTCCATGCATCGCATATAGTAACACAGGGTGTAGTTGCATGCTAAAGTCCTGATTTGTACAACGTTTAACATTGCCTCCATGCAACCAGTGTGCACAAGTAACTAACATACAAAGGTGCCTGTATGTGGTAGCCATAAGACAGGAAGGCACCCAGTGGCTGACAGCTGACCAAGAGAGCAACTCAACTATATGCATGAAACCAACTAAGGGTTTGACTTGCGCTTACATCGATAGCATAGACACATTAGAGCAAGTCCATCGTCAACTTCCAAGTCTCGACATTGAAAATATCAATTGGGGGAAGTTGGAAATCCCTTAAAACTTTAAGTAAGAGCCCTTGGAGTTAAAATCGTTGCCCACTGGTATGGAGTACACATTTCTCAAAAATGGAAAAATTGGTAATTATTAATGCTAAGCTTTCTCCTCAACAAAAAGAGAGGCTGCTAAAAATGGTGAACAAATGGTTGAAAGCCTTTGCTTGGTCATATCCCAAATTAACTGGAATAGACCCTAGGATATGCCAACATAGAATTTACATTGACCCCTCCATGAAGCCTCAATGACAACTGCAGAGGTGATTGAACCCAAAGCTGAAGTAAGTGGTTAAAGAAGAAATTGAACAACTTCTAAAAGCTGGGTTCATCTACCCCATTGTTGATAGCGAGTGAGTTAGTCCATTAGTTATTGTGCCCAAAAAGGGAGGTAAATGGAGGTTGTGTATAGACTTTAGGCTACTAAACATGGCAACATTCAAAGACCACTTTCCATTGCCATTCGTTGACCAAGTCTTAGACACCATTGTAGGGCATCGCAACTATAGTTTTTTGGATGGATATAGTGGATACAACCAAATCCAAATAGCACCAGAAGACCAAGCCAAGACGACATTCACAAGTCCTTGGGGAACATTTGCATACAAATAGATGTCGTTTGGCTTGTGCAATGCTCTTTGAACGTTTCAATGTTTGGTTCTAAGTATCTTTCAGCAGCAAATAGGGACTGATGTAGAAGTCTTCATGGATGATTTCTCCACCTATGGAGCAAACTTCGATCAAGCATTGGACCGATTAGAGCAAGTACTAAAATGATGTGTTGAAACTAATTTAAGGCTCAACTAGCAAAAAAAGCTATTTAATGATCCAAGAAGGCGTAGTATTAGGGCATAAGATTTCACAAACAGGGATAGAGGTAGACCTCAAAAAGATTAACGTCATCCAAGAAATCACATGTCAACTTGAAACTATAAAAGACATCCGATCATTCCTTGGACACACTGGCTATTATAGAAGATTCATAGAGAGCTTTTGAAGGGTTGCAAAACCATTGGTTGAACTAACGAAAAAGGATGTACCTTTTGAATGGTCTAGAGAATGTGAGTTATCTTTTCAAACTTTAAAACAGAAGCTTGTAGAAACACCTATTCTACAAGCTCCTGACTAGTCCAGACCATTCCATATAATGACTGATGCATCCAAGTTTGCTTTAGGAGCCGTACTTACACAATTAGATGACCAGAAATGACCCTATTACATTCACTGTGCAAGTCAAATTATTGCTGGTGCAGAACTCAACTACACCACAATGGAAAAGGAATTAATGGTTGTGGTGTTTGCACTAGATAAGTTTAGGCACTATGTATTGGGCTATAAGGTATTTATACACATAGACCATAGTGCAATTCGATTCTTGCTGAATAAACCAACAGTGAGCCCTCGCATCATACGATGGCTCGTAATCTTACAAGAGTTCAATCTTATGATGATAGATCGTAAAGGCACCGAGAACGTTGTTGCTAATCATTTATCTTGGTTAAGATGGGACAACAAAGAGCATGAATATTTGCTTTCTGATCACTTTCCTGGTGAATTCCTCTTTGCAGGTGTAGTAAATAATCAATTAACCATAAAAATAAATTGGTATAGTAGCATTCTTACCTATCTCCTTACACAAGAAACAACATAAGAGTTAGACGCTACAAAGAAACATAAGTTTTTTCACTGAGCTAAATATTTCATGGAAATCAATGGACACCTTTATAAGGTATGTCCTGATGACTTGGTCCAATGGTGTGTTCCTGATGTAGATTAATTACGAGTTCTCCAAGATGCTCATGAGGGTCTTTGTGGGGGTCATTATGCTGGGAGAC
>MNCI01027496.1:859137-876591 GCA_015680685.1 Gnetum montanum
TTCAATCCAGCAAAATTATTTTGCTAGCTTTTTCAGGATTGAAATCCTCCTTCTAGGGTTGAAGAACTAAAAAAGATTCATAAACATTCCAAATTAACTGTTGTTTCACGAACTTTGCCATAGCCTTAGTTTCAAAAGCGAACAGAAAAAAGCCTCTCGTAAGATTGAAAGCTAAGGTTATTCTGATATTATGGGGTTCCCAAAATTTTTTAACCCAATCCTGGAACACCGAGGTAGGAGGAATCGTATAGTGAAGAAGTTAATTGTTATAGGTGAGTAAAGGTTTGTACGGTTTGGTCAAAGATGTCTTCAGGAAAATCAAAACGTAAAATAGAATCGTTTGCATCCATGTTGGTGGAGCTGTCTGTCAGTAAGCTGTGAGTCAATGTTGGAGGATTTCATTATTTTACGTTTTTTTCCTCCAACATCAGAGCAAGAAAACAAAACAGATTAGGTCATGCAGACCCGTTGGGCCTAAGCCTAGCCAATTCAGAAAATCAAAATAGAGAAAATATTAAAAAAAAGAAACAAAACACAATGGAACAAACTCACCGGATGATACGAAAAATCACAAATTCCCGCAGCAAAACACATCTCTCGCGTGTGCCTTTGCATAGAACAACCTCACCTCTAGGTCTCACCATTACGTATGATTAAGTTTCGATGATCATCGGTGGAAAAATTTTAGACAATGTACATCTGACGATCGCAACCAGATTCGGATTCTTTCAACGTGCCCGGCCTAAACAATGCACGTCGTTCCCTGCAGCAATTCACAATGCGTTGATGATCGCAACCAGATTCAGATTCCTTCAACGTGAACAATGCAGGTCGTTTGCCTGCAGCAATTCACAATGCGTCGCTTCTCACGATGCATGCATCTTGAGAGCGGCCAACGCTGATATTCCGTTCAGCTAGCAACAACCGCAGCGTGATCTGCGTTGCGATCTGCCTGCTGCTGACGCTTTCCCAATAGTGATATCTGAAACAGAAATGGACCGAACAAGGTAGCCACACGACAAAACACCAGCAAAAGATAGTATGATGGAATTTCTTCCCAGAGACTCTTTAAACTAATGAAAATATGAAATTGTTCAGAGACCTCTTATATCTATAGACTACATCAGTTTCAAAATACCTAATTTTTTTTATAGAATGTGTCCATAGCATAACGTTTGCAATCTAGAATCCAACATGTAATTATATCAATTTCACTTTCTTTATTTCTTTGTTACTCTCTTATTTAGAATAATTGAACTGTTAAAAGCTCTATAGCAGAAATCCATACCAGACACGTAACAAAACTAGAGATGCAACCAAATATTTCTCTCCGTAAAACTTTCTTAGGATTCACTGGTTTCCGTCTCCTTTTGATTCTCAGGTTTACTCCTGTTTAAGCTTCACTCCTGGCACAGTAAGGGTATTTTTCAGACCCTGCATTCCAAAATGGTTTCGGAAAATAATGCAACTGTAAAGCCAATACAATCTTAAACAAATTTCTACAAAATTATGGACAGTGACATTTGTTGGGTATGACGGTTGTGGTGGCTCTGCTGAACTATCAGGGCTAACTCACCCTGTTTCCCAAAATTTTCCTTGCTGATTATACTGAATGTCGTTCAATTTTTTTCTTCTTTTTTAACAATAATGTAGTTTATAGAAAAGATTTCAAGTCAGATATAGAGAGTAGTCCTTGTTTTTAACAATAATGTAGTTCATAGAAAAGATTTTAAGTCAAATACAGAAAATAGAGCCAAAATCAAACAGCAGTACACCAGGGGAAAAAAAAAAAACCATCAGAAAATTTTATTTATTTCCCAACCAAATGCCGAGCATTTTCAAAGTTCAACTGAAGTAATGCTTCTTTACCGAGGTCGCAGAACTTTTCTCCTGTGCGAACTCTGAAGTGTTGTTTTTGAAATGAAACAATTAACCACAAAACGATTATATCTTTGAAAATATCATCTGCACAAACACAATGAAGATCCTAGCTTACAATAGACACAGATAACCAGTACGGAAAAAAGACATGAAGGTTCACAATTTGGCCTCGTCTCAACTTCAACAAATCTAACTTGCATTCTAAAATCCAAAACTCAAATCACGAACACCAAGAAAAGCCTGGCATCAATGTAGTAGGCAGGGCAAAGTGCATTTTGTGTTACTTTGATGGAAATGAGCAAAAGCAAAAAGCTCCTCTGGAAAGCAAAACTTAAACAGAGAATGGAGAATCGTAGCCAACTATCAGAACTCTCCAGGCTATGAAAGCTGCTGTCAAAACGCTTCCCACATGATGAAGGCTGCCCATTTAATAAAATCAAAGGCCAAAAAAAACCAACTTCAATTTTGCAGATGTAATGCCAGACTCCTTATAATTTGTATACAAGGCAATTTGAGTTTTCCGCGCAAAGCAAAAAAAAAAAATAAATAAATTGTGGAAACCGAAGATCAGAGGGGCAAACATGCATTTATACGGCAAAAGATATAAAACATCGCATTGAAGAACGGACCAGAAAAAACAGCAGTCGTCAAGAAAATCAAATTTTGCGAAAGTCTCATTTTGTTTATGATTCTTAGATGGTTCGTGATTATAGTAAAAATATAAATCAATAAAAAAACACAAAAATATATCCCAGGAAAAACCAGAAAAACCCCAAGTAATCAGCAGGTCCTGCTCAGAGAGAATTTATGAAAACATAATGAACAGGAAAAGGAAACGAAGAAAGCATAAGGATGAAAACCCAATACACTCACGACCATATTTATAGCATGGGATGGACATTAACCGGTATGTTAATGGCATGTAAGCTGAATAAAATGACGAACAACAGTTTACATTGACTATATTTCTAAATACTCAACACACTGCCCAACATAACTATTATACCATACAGTTATAAAAAGATCATGCAAAAAGAAGATGATCAATGACAATCTAAGCTTATGTGAATTACCAAAGAAGATAATCAATGACAAAATCTAACCTTATGTGAATTACCTTTCACTTTACTCATATTGTTGTCACATTGTTGTCGTTGGCTGCAAAAATCGTCTAACCACCAGAAAACCCAATGCGAAGCAAGAAAAACTCCCAAATTGAGATCTTTAAAAAAAATTTTCGGCGGAGGATGAACCTAGGACAAAGACACCCTATGGCTCTTTGCCAACAAATTGAAGCGGCTATTTATCTACAGTGAAATAGAGCATGGACTTTGCAACGCAAAAAATAATTAATTATTTACTGTCCAATGGCCTCGTGAGCTCTTTACAATGAAAATAAATTGGATTACCCTAGGATACAACATGATGAATATGCGAGTTTTGGGTTTCAAACAGCAATGTGACTCGAATTTGACCCATTTAAATAAATTTACAATGTTGGAACTCAAAATAAAGACATATAGTATTATAAAGAAATATAAGGTTAAATAAATCTACTTTGCACAATTTAGAGCTAGGGTAGAACTTGAAATATGTTTTTTTTTTTGGAGCTTCATTGATTCCTTTTAATATGTACTTTAATTTTTAATTTTAATGTAATTTTATTTTTAAGGTCCAACACCCTTCTCTCTACATATAGTCAAGTTAAAACTTTATAACTCAATATGGATTAATAGAATCAAATCCATAACTTGAAGTTTTCAAATCCATAGGCTAACCATTAGGCTAACACCTCATTATCTATCTAGGCCTAATTTTAATTTCTTGTATTGACATTGGCTATAAATTCTTTTTTGTCATTCCCCTCTCTAGTTTGGTATTGATTCCTATATATTGGATATCTTTCCTTAATCTTACATGCTTATGGAATCACTGCAACCTACTTTTGCTATCTCAATGGGCATCAAGCTATTACTAGCCTCAATGTCATTTTTGTTGTTTTCCTTTAGTCTTGTTATCGCACCTTGAACTTAACGATAGATAAATTTATGAAACTACTTAAGGGGCATGAATTAATTACTTAGGAATGCATATATTTCATATGTAATACTTAACATCCAAAATTGATCATTAATACAGTAAGTATGAAACCCTATAATTTGATAGTCATCATTGACTAAACCATAAAGATTAAACACTTACCATATTTATGAAATGATTCCCCAACATCACACATAATTATCCTTCAAGTAGAAGGTTGCATACAATGCAAAAGATATCCACATGGGTCAATTTACAAATCCTTAACACAACTCCAAAGATACAAAAATGCTTAAATTCCTTATCCACAATGTAGTAGCTAATCATCATCACTTTCGTTGTGCACTTCGATCTACTGTTTGTACTATCACATGGAAACTCCATCCAAACCTTCAACTACAATCTGCATGAAACACATGCAGAAAGAGTTAGAACACCTTCACAATAGAGGAAACCACCTTTGTGCCACCCAAGACAAAGCTAGAAGATGAGGTGTTACAAAACACATTGTTAGAACTGACAACAAAATTGATTAACCAAACTATTAATCAAAACTATTAACAATTACCTTTAATGCATTAGTCACCACTAATACATGGCAAGCCTAAAACAATGATATTTCCCATGAGCTTCCAACATCAATCATTGGAATAGCTAAAAAGCTTATAATAATTGATGAATCATGCTCCGACATTAGGTATCTGATGCCGAAGCCTCGACGTTGGGTATTCGGTGTTGGAGCCTAGACCCGATGTCGGATATTTGATGTCATGGGGTATACACTAGCCTATAAATATAGTGCGTGGGCTTATGATTTTCATATCAGTTTTTGTCATAGTTAGCGAAGCTCTTATAGTTTGTTTTCTCCAGAGTTAGAATATTTTTTGAGTGCCCGCAGCAGGAGTCTGAGTGTGTATAGATCTTTGTTCAAACACTGATGTACTTGAGTGCAACAATGTGATGGGAATAAAAACGAACTCTTTTGATAATCCTTGTAGCACTGAGAATAGATTAATGTTTCCTTTAATGCATTTTACTTTCATGCACTTACTTTAATGCATTTAAATTAAGCAATTAATTTCCAGTTGTTAATGAACACAAGCATGACCACTTTGAGCATACATATAGTACTTGGTAACCCAGCAACACTTAATGTTTGGTAGCCCAATAGCGCTATATGTGTTGAGGATGTGTTCAAGAAAGTAGGATGGGTACTTATGTTAGGCTAGCTAAGCAGTAAATGAATTATATCTTAAATTACTTTACCTTTCATTCTTGTTGCAGCCAACTAAACTTTTAAAACATAAAATGAGAAAAATCATGTACCTCAATTACACTTAAACCATACCCTTGAGCTTCACAAGTGTAGTTGGGAAGACAATGAATGTTCTCAATGCTCATTTCACTTCCTAGAAGCATTAGTGCACTAGAGAACTATAGGTTCATAGAATTCAACCGGATCGTGTGTAAATGCCTTAGTGATTTGTATGGTTGGGCGTAGGGGTATCTTGTTGCTCATCATTGGCACCATTACCAGGGATCTTTTGGCTATTTCATGCACTATCTAGGATTTAGTGGAAATTGTTCAAAATCATTGGAACGAACCTTAGAGTCATATCATATTTTGCAATTACTACAACAAAAATTTAAAAGCACACTACATTTTTATCATCTAATTGAAAATGTCTTCTTCTCATAGGAGTGTTTCTTTGCCCAAGTTTGATGGAGCTCATTAGCCGATGCCTCAATAATATCGAATGGTATATGCTCATCCTGATGAGTATGTACCCAATTTCACCTTCATCCTACATTAGGATGAATAGTTGTAGTGGCGTGACATGGAGGGCAACATTGTGTTGTCGCCCGATCGATCTGTTCCTGCAATGCTTTACCAAATGCTTATTCATCTGGGTCTTTAGGAATGTCATGCTAAGTATGTTGTGCAAGATAGCGATGCTAGGGATTATCATTCCACTGAGGCAGAATGTCTTTGGGATCACCAATTAGAACAATGCAATGAATTTGCAAAGGAAAAGGGATTTAATGATTCCCCATTCTTGTTGTACCAAAATGATGGTGGGGAATCCTTCTTTGGGGGGTTTTTCATTTAGTGAAATTCCTCTCTTTGACTTTGGTGATAGAGGTCAAAACCAGAACTTGCAGTCCACGATTCACAATCCTGGTTCTAGTAAGAATGGGTCCACTAACAAAGAGGGATCTAAAGGGGCAAGCTAAGGTAAGACTGCGAACAAGAAACAAGATCATGATTGTGGCCACGATTGCTGAAGAGATGGTAGCAGGTACCATGATGGTGCTAGTCCTTCTTCCTCTTCACCTTCATCATCATCATCATCTTCTTCTAGCTTTGATCGTAATTTTAGGAGGTGAGACCATGATGGAGGTGACCAAAATGACTGACAGGACTGAAATGATCGAAGGGATCGTCTAAGATCAAGGGTGCAAACATTCAAGGGAGGCACATTACCATGAACGAAGGGGTAGTAGAGGGCATTGTAGACATCAAAATCAAGGCCTTAATGAGCCTTTGCTTGCTACTTGAAGTATGTTTAATATTGCAAAGGTAGTACAAATTTCAATAAGGCATGTGAAGGATAGTTAGATCAAAACGCTAGACATGAACAATATTCCTCGCTTTGAAGGGAGATATAACTTTGATCTGTAGAACCATCTTTAAGCTTTTCAAGATGCATGTGCCTTGCAAAAAATAGAGAATGAGTGGCAAAAGCTTAAGTTGTTTTCATGGACACTCATTAAAGAAGTAGAAAACTGGTACTAGTCCTTAGAATTAGAATCTATCAGACAATGGAGTACCATGCTTGAATTGTTTAATGATAAATATCAAATGTACTCTAGAGTGTCCAACTTGAGAAGGCAGATCCAAGGATGGAAACGAGGAACACATGAACCCATGGATGCTACCATTGGATGATACTATTCCTTAATGCACAAATGTCTTGGCCATGGTTATTCTCAACTGGATCAACTTCGCCACATTGTAGACGTGCTTCGATCATAAATGAGAAGAACCCTTAGTGTCTATGCCCAAGGGCAATTGTCAGAATTAAGCATCCATTAGATACAAAGACTAATTAAGCAAGTGGCTAAAGAGGAGGGTGAATTAAGAAAAAGAGAAAGTGTAGAAGAGTACAACCGCAATCCTTCCATTCACAAGAGGAAGGTTCAATTTTGTGATAGTGAGAAAGAATTTACACTTGATGAGGTGGTGAATAGGAAAACCTTGCTACTCTAAAAATTTCAATATAAAATTATAGCCAAGCTTGATCAGTTATGGGACTCCATGGATAACATATTTCAAGTTGTCTTAAAAATTGTTGAAGAGTCCAAAGAATAAGGTAGTAATCATGAGCGCAGTAGCGCAAAGAAGTTGAACATGCCTATCAAAGAGGTAAGGGCAAGATTGCTGCAATAGAAGAAGTTGCAGAAAGTAAACCAGATGATGATGGTGGATGTGACGTCTACCAGTATAAACATTCTAAGGGATGTTGCCCCATAGTGTCACACTTATAGGAGTTTGGGGTGTATGCTTTGAATCCACTACTAACATAAAGGAAAACATCCTGAAGATTACCTTATCCTCAAGGTAATTTTAGGTAGTTCCACTAGCAATAGCAATATCATCCAAGTGGAACTCCACCGCAACCTTATGAGTAGTATCAATAGTGGCAGTAACCATAGTCATGGGCTTTGGCACCAACAAGGTAGCAATACCCTTACATATAACTTGATTTATATGGTTATTATGTTCAGCAACCCTCATATCCATGTGGCTCCTCTAGTCACATTTCTACTTTCCAATCTCACTACTACCCTCCTGATAATTATTGAACACATTCTCCACATGCAGAAAGGGATACCACCTCTTACCCTTATCCTCCTATTCCTGCATAGCTTCCTCCTTCAACCGCACAACTACCATCTACTCCACCTATGCAGGGTGAACTACTAGCTCAACTGCAACAATGCAATGCTATTAGGTTTGTTAGCCTACAATTACTTAATCAACTGAGTGGTTTCGACACTGAATAAAGAAAAGATCTTTTTTCCAATCATGCAGTCCACCTAAGCCCTCAAATACACTTGGCGATTGACAACCCTATTCCTTTGTCTTCCTTTGTCTCAAATACCTTCGAGTCCTCTTCAAACCAAGCATCACCCAGGATCCATACTATTATGCTTACCCATGCTGTATCTGATTGGATCTACGTTGGAAACCTTCCCAGGAAGTTAGCAAATCTTGGAAGTCCTCTGATTTATTTGCAAATCACTAGGAATGAACTATGCAAAGCTCTTCTCAACTTAGGTTTTGGTGTTAACTTGATCTCTCATAAGATGTATACTACATGGAACTTGCCTCCTTTAAAGAAGAGTAATATCAGATTAGAATTGACAAACCAGTCCATCACTATTCCATTAGGATTGGTAGAAGACATTGTGACCATTGTCTATGGGTGGTCTTATCTTGCCAGTTTCCTAGTAATCAAAGTGGAGAACTACAAAGGGGATTTCCCAATCATCATGGGAAGGGAATGGCTTAGCATCGTTGATGCAAGAATGGACATCAGAGATTTTTTCCTAGAAATATCCAAAGAAAATGCATTTGGAAAGATCAAGAAGAAGCGAGTTCCATGAATTGCATACAGTGATACAAGGTGCAATTGTGTGCAGAAACTTTGGGCTATGAAATAAGCATCTATCTTTGCATGTAAGCAGTGTGCACTAGAAGTAGAAATTTAAAGGTTTCGATACATAGTAGCCACAAAATAGGAGGGCATCCAGTGGTTGACTGCTGATTTTGAAAGTAGCACACTTTGCATGGAACCAACTAAGAGCCTGACATGCGCATATGTCGCAGTCATGGATGAACTAGAGCAAGTTCATCACCAACTCTCTGATGATGCAAATGATGATACTTATTGGGGATAGTTGGAAATTCTTGAAATTTTAAGCAGGAGCCCCTTAAACTAAAAATGCTATTGGCCAAAATGGAATATGTGTTTTTAAAAAATGGGAAGTTGACCATAATCAATGCAAATCTTGCTTCAAAGCAGAAAAAGATGCTATTGAATGTGGTTGAAAAATGGTTAACAACTTTTTCTTGGTCATATCTTAAACTCATAGGGATTGATCCTAGGATATACCAACATTACATCTACACTGATCCAGCCATGAAGCCAAAGAGATAGCCACAGAGGCGATTGAATCCCAAACTAAAGTAGATCATCAAAGAGGAAATCGAACAACTCCTCAAGGCAAGGTTCATTTATCCCATTGCAGATAGTGAGTGGGTTAGTTCACTTGTGATTGTTCCAAAGAAAGGTGGCAAGTGGAGTTTGCATCAATTTTTGGCTACTAAATATGGCAATATTCAAGGATCATTTTCCATTGCCATTTGTTGATCAGGTGTTAGACATAATATTTGGGCATTGCTATTACAGTTTTCTAGATGGTTATAGTGGCTATAACCAAATTCAAATTGCAATAGAGGACCAGGTCAAAAAAACATTCATGAGTCCCTAGGAAACTTTTGCATATTGCAAGATGCCTTTTGATCTATGTAATGCTCTTGCTACATCCCAATGCCTAGTTCTAAGAATTTTTCAACAACAAATTGGTAGTGGTGTGGAAGTCTTCATGGATGACTTCTCCACTTATGAAGCTACATTTGAGCAAGCTCTAGACTACCTTGAGCAAGTACTGAAATAATGTGTTGAGAGAAGCCTTAGGTTCAATTGGCAAAAGAGTCATTTAATGATCCAGGAAGGCATTGTATTAGGACACAAAATATCACAAGAAAGAATTGAGGTAGACCCTAAGAAAATAAAGGTCATCCAAGGAATAACTAGCCAACTAGAAACTATCAAAGATGTTCGATCATTCCTTGGACATACTAGCTATTACTAGTAATTCATAGAGAATTTCTCTAAGATTGCAAAATTGTTGGTGGAGTTGACAAAGAAAGATGCTTCATTTACTTGGACCACAGAATGTGAAAGGGCATTCTAGCAACTAATAGAGAAATTTGTGGAAACTTCGATTCTACAAGCACCTGACTGGTCCAAACCCTTTCACACCATGACAGATGCATCTAACTACACCTTGGAAGCCATGCTTATGCAGATGGATAATAAAAAATGTCCATATTACATCCACTATGCTAGTTGATGCATTGTGGGTGCACAATTGAACTACACCACCATAGAAAAGGAATTGATGGCAATGGTGTTTGCTCTAGAGAAGTTTAGGAATTATGTGCTTCAATATAAGGTGTTTGTGCACATAGACCATAGTTCCATCTGCTTCCTAATAAACAAGCCAATGGTGAGCCCCCATGTCATATGGTAGCTGGTGATCTTACAAGAATTCAATCTTATGATGGTAGATTGAAAGGGCACTGAGAATGTGATCACTGATCACTTGTCTCAATTATGATGGGACAAAAAAGAGGAAGAAAATCCACTATCTGATATGTTTTCTGATGAACTCCTCTTTGCTGGGGCTATAACTGAATAATTGCCCAATGAGCTTAAATGGAATGATGACATTCTTACCTATCTTCTCACCTAAGAGATGCCACAAGGGTTGGACCACTGAAAGAAACAATAGTTTCTTCACTAGGTAAAACACTTTATAGAGATCAACAAACACCTCTACAAGGTGTGTGTCAATGGCTTGATTCATTGGTGTATCCTTGATGTTGATCAACTACATGTTCTCCAAGATGATCATGAAGGTCCTTGCATAGGACACTATGCTGGGAGATGCACGACAATTAAAATCTTGATGATAGGATACTATTGGCCAACAATCTTCAGGGATGCTCACCATTATGTCTGCTGTTGTGAATGATGCCAATGAGATGGTGGAATGACTACTTGAATGGAGGAACCTCAACAATGGATTCAACCACTAGAACCCTTCGACATTTGGGGCATTGACTTCATGGGTCCCATCATGCCCATGTCAAATGAAAAGGCATACATCACAATTATTGTTGACTATTGTACAAAATGGGTAGAAGTAGTAGCCATCATTGACTATACATCTTCTACTATTACTCGGTTTGTACAAAAAAATGTTGTAAATAGGTTTGATGTGCCATGTGCATTAATTTTTGATAATAAAACTCACTTTACAGGCACTACTTTTTGGAAGCTTATGCAACGCCTAGGGGTTGAACATAAACTCATAATACCAAACCATCCCCAAGCCAATGATCAAACTAAAGTTACCAATAGGGAAATCATAAGGATTCTAACAAGAACTATTAGAAAATATAGGAAATATTGGAGCACAAAGCTCAATGATGCCCTTTGGGCCTACGGCTCAACATGGAAACTTCCTATAGGCTATTCTTCCTATGAGCTTGTGTATGGAAAATTACCAACACTTCCAATTCAATTTGAGCTTTGTACACTTTCAACAGCCTATGACCTCGACCTTGACTTGAGTTTAGCACAAAAAGAAAGACTAATGAATCTCAACTTGCTAGATGAAAATTTATTGGTGACTTTGTTATCTAACGAGTTGTACAAGGCGTACAATAAGAAGTGCCATGACCTTTAAAATTAGAAAAGTTAAATTTTAATTGGGAGATAAGGTTCTCTACTAGTACCCCACACATGTACCTCAATGAACTAAGTTCCAAACGTTATGGGAAGGACCTTACATAATTTACAAAACTTTTCCTTCTAGGGCCATGATGATCTACAAGCTTAAGAGCCTAGACAAGAAACAACAGGTCAAAATACAATAAGTCAAACCTTTCCATGAACATAAGTTAGCAAATACAACAAATGTCTCATTGGATGGATAACCATGCTCCATATTTTGAATCTCCTCCTTTCAACTTAGTCATGGGGGAGATGGCCACCCATGCTAACCATATAAGTGACTTCTTAGTTTTTTATCTTTTTGTTTTACACATTCTTATTTACATCTTCTTGTTTTCATGTTATTAACCTTTTCTAATTTTTTTTACACCATCATTAGTACATTTGCTATTTCTTGAATAGTTTACACTTTCTTTTATATTTTCATTTATTTTGGTGTGACTTTCTAACTTTTTATTAATAAGTGCCAGGTACAGTGGTAATGCGTTGCTTGATGGTGGTATGTACTATTTTGTTATTTTATTATTGATCTTTGGATTCTGGCTTTGAATTTCATTACAGATGATCAAGACATGGTTTCTTTTTCATGCAACAGGCAGTGAGTCCACAACATCCATCCATCCAAAAACTTTATGGTTTTCCTTATTTTGGAAACATGTAGTTCCTTTTTCATTAATGAAACTTTAACAAACTTGTGACTTTGGTAGTTTTCGGAATTGGAAAGGATTCAAAGGTTTGAATAGGGTGTGACTTCAAGGGGATTTGGTATTCTTTGTGCCTTTTTACTTGCTTGGGTGCATGTGTGTTTTCATGGACTTCTTATTGTTTTGTGTCGACTAATAAAGGAAGTTGAATAAGTCATTACATGGTGTGGTTCCCATTTAAAAAAAAAATTGGGAATTCAAAGCACACCCTTTAGACAAAATAAATGCATATGTCTTTGCATGGTGTGGTTCCCATTTTAAAAAAAAAGAGTGGGAATTCAGAGAACATTCCTTAGACACAATAAATGGGCTATAAGCACTGGTTATGGGACTAGAAAGACATGTTACCCATGCTTGAAGGTCCCCTCTACCTAAGGCCCTTTCTCACTTTCTACTTCTTTTTTCTTCTCTAATAAAGAATGGTGGTTGTGCTATGGGAGCATTCTTGTGTCTCAGGGGGGTGGACTTGTCTTTGAATGGCAATACGAAGTCACTAAACATGGTTGGTTTTGGTCTAGACTAATGATGGATCCTATCAAGTCATTTAACCATAAAATCCACAAGGGAATTCATGTGACCTTAATCAGGAACTCCATTTCACTCTCGCTTATTCATCTATGCTATCCATATCTCACCTCGTTGCCAGTTTCATATTCTTATTTGATGTCCTGGTTTGATGTGTTGGAATTCTTAGGTAGTTTCTTTCAGGTTTTTTGTACTTAACCTTCCATAACCATTAATCATCCATGAAGCCCATGGACTCTTTGATTTGAAGTTATGCTAGGGCATAAAAGACCTATGCCTACTTTGGGGAGGACCCACTTGCATATCTTTTGGTTGGGTTAGTTAAGTTCTTTATCCTTAGACACTCTTACAATCTAATTCTTTTGTTTACCCCATCAATGACATCAAATTGTGCACATTTTCACAATAGTTTTCAGTAAACCTTCCTTTTTATTGTTGTGAATTCTTACACTCTTTTTAAATATTTCCTTGTGTTGAACTTTTTCAAATTTAATGGACCTCTTATCTATTTTACCCTAGTCAGTCTTCCCACTAACACTACTAAAGGAATCAATCTATCATAATCACAACCTCGCTAGTGTAACCATTGATGAAATGAGGTATTTAATAGCTATGTGTTACAGATTGCATACTAATTCATGATTCTATTGTGATTGTAGTGCGAAGCATGGACAGGAGGCGAGCCTCTCTTCACCAAGGATGATGCGGTAGTACCACATGATGAGGACCATTCATGATCGTTGAATCTTCTCTCTCACTCTTCAATTGCCAAGAGGCATTGGATGTCATTTTAACAAGGATGTTCACTTCTTTTATCATGAACACCCAATTTTGTAAAGATTATAACTCCATACACTTGGGCACTTAGAGTCTATCTGTTCCATCTAGTTAGTTTGTATGTCAATCAATAATTCCATACATATGTAATAGTTTGTAAGGAACTTTTTCCTCCTCTTCTACACTCAAGGATGAGTTTTCATTCAGTCATGGGGGCATGATGATTCATGCTCTGATGTTGGGTATTCAATGTTAGAGCCTCTATGTCGGCCCAGACACGATGTCAGATATCTGATGTCATGGGGTATATGCTAGCTTATAAATATAGCGCTTGGGTTCACGATTTTCATATCAGTTTTTGTCATAGTTAGTGAAGCTCTTGTAGTTTATTTTCTCTAGAGTTAGAATATTTTCCAAGTGCCCATAGTAGGTGTCTAAGTGTGTACGAATCTTTGTTTAAACATTGATGTACCTAAGTGTAGCAGTGTGATAGGAATAAAAATGAACTCTTTTGATAATCCTTGTAGCACTGAGAATAAATTAATGTTTCCTTTAATGTATTTTTCTTTCATGCACTTACTTTAATGCATTTAAATTAAGCAATTAATTTCTAGTTGTTAATGAACACAAGCATGATCACTTTGAGCATACATATAGTGCTTGGTAACCTAGCAATGCTTAACATTTGGTAGTCTAGTAGTGATATATGTGTTTAGGAAAGTGGGATGGGTACTTGTGTTAGGCTAGCTAGGCAATAAATGAATTAGATCTTAAATTACTCTACCTTTCATTCTTGTTGTAGGCAGCTAAACTTATAAAACATAAAATGAGAAAAATCATGTATCTCAATTACACTTAAACCATACTCTTGAGCTGCACAAGTGTAGTTGGGAAGACAATGAATATTCTTAATGCCCATTTCACTTCCTAGAAGAATTAGTGCACTGGAGAACTATAGGTCCATGGAATTTGACTAGATCATGGGTAAACACCTTAGTAATTCATATGGTTGGATGTAGGGGTACCTCACTACTCATCACTAACTTAACTAGCTAGCCATTAAGGACTATTTGATATGAAACCTCATCTATCTAGGCCAACCCTTATAAATGATAAACCATTAGGTTACATTATGGCTAGTATCAACCCTAGAGTTACTTGAAGTCCTAGCCCTCACTATCACCTTAGGTTTCCTTATAGGAGTTGCATCTAACTCACTTGATATAGAATCATCTAAACCAAGCAATGCATCATTAGTTTGATGGATGAACTCTGAAGTCAACTTTACCATGAAAAGATCTATCTCTACTGCATCAATAACATTAATCCTAGCATTTCAACACTACAAATGCACCCAAACACATATAGAATGTTAGCTAATTATTAGCATCAAATGTCATCATTTATGTCAAATGTCATCCACTTTGCACCCCTTCACACAACGTGTAAGAATTTTGTTGCAACTTCCACCACTACCCTAAATTCATCATGATACCTAGAGTCACTATTGCCAAAGAAGATTTCACAAGATGTTATAAAAGTTAAAAAAAATGAAGGAGAATTTTTAAAAATGATGAATTACAATTCTTAGAATAGCAAACAAAGATTAGTACGAAAGAATATTTGAAAGAAAAGCTACTTATAGAAATCATGAAAGAAAGAACATTTCATCTACTTTGAAATATCAACTCAGAATAAAGCTTCGTTAAGCAAGAACAAATTCAGATTTAGAAGCCTTTAAGATATTTGCTACACATAGCCATGAGCATAAGATATATATATATAATGAATGTCAAGAGATCTCCCCTTGCTAGGGATTTATAGGCATAAATCCAAGGTTGGGCAATTCCAACACCTTTAGGTAGCATTGAGTTATAAACTTCTATAAATCTTGCGGTGTATCTATGATTCACTTATTTTGGATTTTACTAGCCTTAATTCCAAGTTTATGTAACATGTATCTGTTCACGACCATCTAGGACCACCAATATTTTCTTATGGTCTTGTGACATGGATCATGAGAAATGAAGGTTTAGGTGCTTGCTAGTCTCTGGCAGCATTAAGGCCTAGATACCTCTAAATAAACTTAGTGTGAATGTGTAGTTGCTATTGTGATTGTTGAAATGGTTGGGTTTGTGTATGAAACTATAATTGGCTATTGTAACCAAAATTCAGCTAACCTTATCAAACATTGTGAATATGTAAAGATTCCTATTGTGTAAAGTTACCTAGTCTATATAGTCCTTGATGAGTGGTGGAGCAATCCAACATCCAACCATACAAGTCACAAGTGTTTCATGCATGAATAGATTGTAATTCATGGATGAGGCAATGTGATTATGCTAGTAATTGGTTTAAGTCTATGACTATTGTCTTTCCACATAGAGTTAGTGAAGTCTATGTGTATGGTTTAGCTCATAATGAGGTATATGATTTGTTGATGTTGTTTGGCCATCTGGCTCCTAGTGAAAATGGTGAAGTAAAAAGAGTTTCTAAGTGATGAGACGTGATTTGAATAGGCCGTGATATCGTGTACGCGATATCGTGTCTTCCCTATGATGTTGCATACGCAATATCGCAATCCACCGCCATATCTATAAATAAGACGCGGCTCTCCCTTGTTTAACATAGATAGAATAGAAGTAGTGAAGCTCTGGCAGTTTGACCACTTCAGAGATAGATTATTTTTTCCGTGTCTGCTCACAGTGTGGTGAATGTAATTGTACGGCATTCTTTATTCGAGTGTGACGTACTTGGACACACACATGACCAGCAATAAAGATCGAGATTACTTCATCATTGTAGCATTCACTTTGTTATTTATTTGTCTATTTATTTAATGTTTTTACTATTTTCTCTCTCTCACCCTTAAAATCCTAGAACGTGGAACAAGTACGACTTGATTATGAGCATTTAAGTGTGACTACTTGGTAGCCCAGTGGCGTACCTAGGATCTGCGCTTGGTAATCCCAGTGGTAGTCATGCACGAGGTCCAAGATGTGTAAGGTTGATCAAGGAATTGGTTGCTTGTCACACTTAGGCTAGATTAGATTCTCTTACCCTTTTCCTCCTAGCTTACCTTAGTTAATATTATTTTCCACTACCTTCAGGAGTAGCGTTAGAATTGGGAACATATCATACACCTCATCTGGACTAAACCGTACGTGATAAATATAACACTAGTCCAGGTGGGAAGACAGCGAACTGTGACCTAAGGATAACTATCTAGGTGGCACAACTAGTCTGTCTGCGGAGTTCGACCGGATCACGCGTGCGACGCTCGTATTCGTATGGTTGAGTGTAGGGGTACCTCGTCACTCATCATTGGCGTTGTTGCCGGGGACGGTGCTAGTTATCTAGATTAGTTACATCATTCAAGATTGCTGTAAGAACTTAACGATACATCTCTTAGAAAGAAGAAATAATTATTAAAAGTCACGCCTAAATTCACACACATTTTCACAACAATGTCTCTCCTACAAGATGATAATAACGCCACACTTAGTGAGGAAGTTCATTGGAGAACCAACGAACTATATAACGATGAAGATTGGAGTATACAACTTGAAGTGGGAGTTACCTATAAGCATGAACAAAAACAATGTCATCGCAACAAACGAAAGCCTAACTTACTCGATGACGATAAACCCCCATTGGCCACTACAAGCCTAATGCAAATACAAGAGGCTGTTCGAATCTCCCATAGGCATCGTAAAGAGAGCCGTCTACCCAGGCTCGGTTTAAACAATTTTTCCAAATTTTCAGGAGGCTATGACTTAGATCTGCATCAACATTTATTAGCCTTCTACGATGCCTGCACATGGAATAACATTGATAATGGTTGGCAAAAACTTAAGCTCTTTCCCATGACACTC
>MNCI01027496.1:891245-912170 GCA_015680685.1 Gnetum montanum
GCCTCTTATTTATAGACATGACGGCGGACTGCGATATCACGTACGCGATATCATAGGGAAAGATGCGATATCGCGTACGTGATATCGCGGGGGGTGCGATATCGCGTCGGGTGCGATATTGTATACGCGATATCGCGGCTTGTGCGAACTGCGTCTCATCACCTATGTAGTGCTTGGTGGTGGCAGCTGCTCCATTGGTTGCTTTCCCTTGTCATTTGACTTATGGAATTTGTATTTGTTTAGGAGTACCTAAAGCTTCTCCTCCTTTGTTCTTAGGTCATGTACCATCCATTCGTGTTGTGGAATGTGTGATAAAGCTAGTACATCCCATGGACATGGTAGCTTTGGGAACATATCATTGGCCTTTATGTACCATGTTATAAACTATCTCCTCACCTCTTCAAATGCTTTGGCCTTTGCTCATAATTCATGGTAATCAAACAATCTTCTGGCTAGGTTCACTACAACATTTTTTGGCCCTTGGTAGCCAGCCTTTACTTTTTCTAGTTCAGAGTTTGCCACTTGAAGTTTTTGCGAAGAATATTTTCTATCTGCAAACTCTTTTTCATATAATGTGTACATGGTTGCTATTTTTTGTTCAAGATCATTTTGAGGCCTACCTACTATTAACATGGCCAGGTTAGCATAGCGAAGGTTAGTTAACCCCATGTATTCTTTCAGATATCCTATTTGTAGGTCTTTGTTTTTGACTTTTTCTTGGTGGACATGAGCATAACTATCCAAGATGGGCTATCAATCTAGATTTTGTGCTAATATGGCACTAATTTGGGCCTTAGCCATATGGATTTCCTTCTCTATGATTTGCTTATACATCCCCACCTGGTCATAGAAGTGTTCCTTGAGCCTTTCATGCTTCTTATCTTTATTTTTCCATGCACTGATCTCAATACCTAACTTCTATCTAATTGTGTGTGCCTCCTCCATTGAGAGGATTTTGTTTTCCCTTTCTAAGCGACTCATGTCTTGGTTGACCCTCATCGGTTATTCTCTTAACTGATGGATGCTTTCCTCTAGGATGTCCTTTTGCTTCTCAATGTTGGTCAACCTAGTATTATTTGTAGTAAACTGTGTTTTCTTCTCATGCTATGGTGAGTGCCTTAGCATGTGCATATGCTTGTGCTTCTACTACTATGGCATTCCACATCACTTTATTCCTGTCGTTTTCCATATGCATGTTCTGCTTTATCTGGTGGTTGATTTGCTCTATTTTGAATTGTTTTAGCTAGTTAGGCACAATGAATTAAGTAGGATTTTTACATTTAGCCCTTAGGATCACAAGCTCTTTCTGTAGTCTATGGATTTCAGCTTTTGCATGCTAAGCCCTAGTCTTTGCCATGACTAGCTTACCCTTGGTTGTGATTAGTTCTAATTGCACTGTAGTGACATCACTTAGGATGTTGAAAAGAGTTGTCATTACTTTCCTAGTCCATAGTAGTCTATCTAGCACATCATCATGATTAGTAAGAGTCATTGAGATACCAGCTAATATTTGAGCATCTTTGACTCCAGTTAGATTTGTTGGCTGCACAACAGGTACATTGAATGATTCCTTAATGTGATTTGTGGTCACTTTTGTAGCTCTTGTTGCATCTTGGTGCTACATAACCATAATTGTGGCTCATTTTTCTATTTCAACAACCACTTGGAATGATGCAATGTTCCTAGAAATTTGTTGTGACCATTGGGCCTTTCCTCCTGATTGTAATGATATTTTTCCACTTATAGGATTTGTAGAAACTATGTGTTGAATGGCACTATTGATAACTTTGTAGAGGTTGGCCTCCTCATGCATTCCCTAACTAATGGTCTCTACAATCTCCTACATATAACTCATTGATGGCCTATAGTCATATGGCAGCAATATTGGGACTTTCTGTTGCTACTATTCTTGTTGTTACTACTGTTGTTGTTGTTCAATGGTTTGTGTGGTTTCCTTAGCTTCTATTTTTTCCTTCACCTAATCTTTCTTTGGTGGTGCTAGCTTGAGCATTTTAGCATATGAGGCATTTTGGGCCTTCTTGAGGACATCATTAATATACCCTAGGAATCCAACACATTTGCACAACCTCTTGATTAGGTAAGGAAATGGAAGTGTTAGCTTCCCTACCTTCTTTTCCTCAAATCACCTTTGGATCTCCATGAAATAGAGTTGTGCAAAATTTGCACTGTACTTTCCCATCATAATCACACTTCCTTTGGCCACATAGGTGGATAATCTATTTAATCTCTTTGTGGGAAATAGGGGGTATGTGCCAATTTTAAAATAAATTCTTTCCTCTATAGTCAACTCATTATACTTCTTATCTTCTTTTTTATGTGTTCATTTTAACCATAATATTTTGGTTTTTTTTCTAATCTATTAGATATATGTGCTAATCTTGCCCCTTCATTGGGCACATTCAGAGCTTCTACTATCATCTTGACTAAATATAAAACAGAGACTCCCTTGATATTGATCATAGTATCCCCTTTATTATGCAAGAATTGGTAAGCCTCCTCTAGATACCATTTGCCATTGTTTGAAAGGATGGACCATAGTACTGATGATTGAAGTTGCATTTTTATTGCCTCTAGAACAATCTCTATGAATGGACCAAAGTTCATCTTTATAATTACTATGGTTAAGAGCATCTTCTCTTGAATGATTTGGAGGCATTCTTATGATAGTGTGAGGCACTGTCCTTGTACATGTGGTTCTTCCACCTCCCCTTGAGTTGAATTTGTAGTAGTAAGAGTTTCTTGATGCATATTGAAAGATTGAGCCTCTTTCTTTGCATGTTTTGCTTGTGGCTCTTGTGCTCCTATTTGGCCTCTTGTTCATTTACTTGCTAGCTATGAGGGTCCTCCTATTGCTTCTATTTTTGGGGCCATCTACAATCATCAAGGATTTAGAAAGTATTAAAATGTTTTCTTTGATATTATAACTCCTTTTCTTTTTCATACCTTTAGTTAGATCAAATTCTTAGCTTACTATGACTGTAGATTTAGAAAAATTGTAAAAAAGAAACCCCGTAAGTGATAATTTTCTTATAACCCCTCACAGTTGTCCATTTTGTTCTTGTTTATGACTCATAATGGTTGGTATGGCTCATTAAGAGGATTATTTAAGAGTTTATGGTGTTAATGTGATTACTTTTTTGTTAAAAATTTTCAACATTTCTTTTCATACTTACCTTTATAATACCCTCCAATTGTTAGACAATTCTAAAAAATTGGCTCAAATTTTGCATACTAGCACCCCCCATGACTAAGATGAGAACTCTAGGATCAAATAGATTTGAAAATCATAAAAATAAAAGTCAAACTATGCAAGTTATGGCTTGGAGAAGCTAGGAGGTCAAAGCTTTGAGTTAGGAAGAAAAAACACTAAAAACTCCCTTGGCTCAAATGTGGAAAATGATGAGAATTCAACTAAGTGTCCATGTATATATAGATTTTATGGGCTCTAACATATGATATTAGAGGCAAAAAGCTCACATTTTCCAATAATATTTAAGGATAAAAAATGGATCATTTGGGATGTTTGAAAGGTATAAAGGATGTTCAGAGGGTCTTAGGCTATGGATGATGCATAGTTTTCGATAATTCGCCATAGAAAGTTCATAAAGAGGGAATCTTAATCTATGAAAGTTCATGAAGTGTTGATAAGATGGATGAGATGGGTAATGAGTTCATGTTATTAAAACAAATAGTTTGAGTGATAAGGGAAGTTTTTATTAATGTTTATTAGTGTTGGAAGGCTTAAGATGATGTGGAATTGCTTGGCAGGTATAAGATAATAATTATACAAGTGGTCCTCCCCAAAGTAGGCTCTAACCCTTAATTCCCTTGTATAACCATGCCTAGTAGTGTTCCTAGGCACTTAAGGAGTTGAATGTAATGCATAACTATTTAGCAAAACACACAAGTTAGTACCACCAAGTTAGGAAAATTACAGTATGTGACACGAATCCACAAGTTATGATTATTCATATAGTGAGATGAAATGAACTTAGAAGGGATTCTAGAAATTGGGAATTGAGGTGTATTACCATATGCATAATGAATTCTTGTGTTTTATTAGTGGTTAAGGTAATCATTAGCCTTTCTATCCGAGATTCAAACCAAGTCCAGATCACATTTCAGTGACATCGTATTATCTTAGCTCTTAGAATTACAGCTGTAAAACTACCATTGTTGCAAGGAGTATTGTCACTTAGTGTATTGTCTAAGGGAGGATTTTATTCATTGCACTTATTATTTTCTAAAATTCCTGAGAAACTAACTATCTTTAGGCATGGGTAACATTTCTTTCTAGTGACATGGTAAGGTGGGACTTATTGTATTCTTATGCCCATTTTTCATTAGATCCACAAGGATATAATACAACCTAAGCAATAGGATAAAAATTATAAAAGTAATCCAAGATAGTCTACAAATCCCCTTGATGCTACACCCTTTACATTTCCACTTGGTTCTTCACTTTTCAGTCCAAGCATAATGATCACAAGTTTATTCTTAGTTTTATGCTGAAAAGAATATCATTATGACCATGGTAAGAACCTCATATTAATGGAATGGATGGATGAATATTGTCATTGTTCAAACAATCAGTTCCGTATGACTTGATAACATAGAGAAATTTTCACCTTATTGGGCTACATCTTGCCTTATTCTTGACATGTTTTATTAACAATAAAATTATTTACAAAGGTCATGAAAACAAAGTATGAAAAAGATAGTAAGAATCGGAAAAAGATGAAAAAATGCAAAGCATCAAAGAATGAAAAAATTATTAAAGAATTGAGAAATGTAAAATAATATTGAAAATTTAAGAAATTTAAAAGTATAAAAGAATGAGAAAATCTCAAAGAATGTGAAAAATAAAAATAAAAGGAAAAATTCAATGAAGTACCTATGCTTTTAGATTGACACCCCCATGACTATCATTAGAATTAGTTGAATGGAAGAAAGAATAGGTAGAAGACTATTGGGTGTACTTCTTGGAATATACATAATAACATTTGACTTGTTGGATATGGATAAGAATGAGCTTATGTGGGTAGGATGAGTGGTGAATATGTAAGATGCTAGATGGATAAGTGGCTTGAACAATGTATGGTCCCTTCCAAAGTATCTGGAATTTAGCTCTTTGGGGTAAATGATTAGGATTTTAGTAAAGGACATTATCATTTGGTTGTATAGTTCCATGCCTTATCTATTGATGAGCAACGAGTATACCCTACACCCAACCATACAAATCACTAGCGTTCACTAAGAGATCTAGTTGAATTCTATAGACTTTAGCTCTTTAAGTACACTGGGTTTTAGGTAGTGAATCTAACCATTGTAATCATTGTCTTCTTAGTTCCTCTTGTGAAGTGCAAGTGTATGGTTAAGTGTAATTGAGGCATATGATTTTTATCATTTTATATTTTATGATTTAAGTCACTTGAGAATAAGAATAAAGTATTTAAATTCTCAATTAATCTAATACTATCTAATATTTAATTAATTCTAACATAAGCATCCATTTTCACTTTTAATACACATCTTGAACACGTTATAGTGCCATTGGGTTATCGAGTATTAAGTGCTACTAGGATTACCAAGCATTAAATGTATGCTTGAAGTAGTTTTACTTATGTTTGCTACTTAATTAATATTAATTAATTACTTAGAAACATTCAAGTGAATTGCATGAATAGTACATGCAGAAGGAAAACATTAATCTATTCCAAGTGTTGCAAGGTTTACTCATAAAAGCTCATCTTTATTGTTGTTCACACTGAGGTGCTTAGGTTCATTAGTGCTTGAATAAAGATCTATACACTTCTTTGACTCTTACTGTAGGCACTTATAAAATATTCTAACTTTCAGAGGAAAAAACTGTAAGAGCTTCAATAAAACTAAGGAAAGATTGCCATAACAGTAGAGGGTAGGTGCACATTTATAGGCAAGAATAGGAGGCCACGCTGATGGGTACATATAAATGTGGCAAACCCCATGTCAACTAGATCATGTCAACAAGATCCTATCAACAGGGTTGCATTGATGGCATACCATTGTTGCAGCCCAACAATGTGACTCATCATACCCTCATGATGGAATGAAAACTTATCGTCAAGTTCTTTACAAAATTTTGGAAAGATATGGAATTATTAACTAACTATAGACACACAAAATAAACACAACAAAAAAAAATTGAGTGCACAAGTTTACGAATTTACAAATATTACAAAAATTAGTGTTCTTGATAACAAAATTAAACACTAGAATAAAAATGATAAATACAACTTCTCAAATGTGAGAAGATGATGGAGAAAATTAGATGTTCCTAGGTAGTGGAGGCTTTTGAGGTTTCAAAGAACCTTCTCTTGCTTTGGGTGCATGTAGTTGTTGAGGTAGTTGTTGTGGTTGTCTAGTTATAGCTGCAACTTCTAGTGGAAGATGAAAGGCATCCAACAATGCCTTCATCTTTCCCTCCTTACTCCGAGGATCATTCACAATCCATGGTGCTTCACCAATATGGGTCAAAATGGGAATATCCCCCAGATAGGGGATTGTAGGAAACAACTCCTTCATGTTGACAAACTAAGCAACAAATTGTTTGCTTTCGATATCGAACACCCTGAGTGAATTTTGTAGCTCCTAGTAGACATTTATTCTTTTGGCTAGGTTCTTAGCTATTAATATCTAATCTACGAATCACTCCTTGAGAATGTTGAGTTCAAAATTTATAACCTCAAGCTTCTGCTTAATTTCTTTATGATGTTTGAACTCTGCCTTGTACAACAAGTACGAGCTAGCCACCTACTTTTCTAACTCTCATCGTAGCCTTTCGGTAGCCAGCATCACCAAGTTTTCATATCGAAGTTTGACAAGCTTCATATATTTAGTCATTTCCTCAATCTATAGCTCCTTCATGTAAATTTTAGCTTTATTGTATTCGTTTAACCCATCAAGGATAGGTTGCTAGATATTATCTCCTTGCCAAAGTTGTTGGAGGGCCTCATTGACTTTTGCATTTGTCAATTAAATGTGCTTTTAATTAATTTTTTTCTATAATCCCATTTGATCCCTGTAATGATTTTTCATCCTTTGAAATTTAAGGGCCTCATTCTTCCAGGTGGCAATCTTGATTATAGATTTTTGGCATAAGGCACGGACCTCCTCCAATGAGAGGTTTATATTCTTTGCTGCCAACCTCCTTAGTTTAGTGTTCACCTTGGCAAGCTACTCTTATTTTTGATGAATAAATTTAGACATGTATTATTTATGCACATCAATATTTCATTGGCAATGATTTTTTGTGATAAGGGCTTCATTTTCCTAGTGAGTCTAAACCAAGTCCTTCTAGATGTTGTATGTTGTGGCATTGGCCAAGGACTAGTCAAAGACTCTAGAATCCTTGGCATACTTAACCTCCTTTAATTTGGTTTAAAGCTATTTGATGAGACGCGATATTGCATGGGCCACGATATCGCGTCATCCCCTGTGATATCGCTTACGCGATATCACGGTCCACCGCCAAATCTATAAATAAGAGGTAGCACTCCCCTTATTTCCCATCCTAGGCTTAAAGTAGGGCATCTCTGGTAGTTTGATCACTTCAGAGATAGAATATTTTCCATGTGCCCATAGTAGGAGTCCCCAAGTGAACGGATCTTTATTCGAGTAGCTTTGTACCTGAACGCAAGTTGTGTATGGAAATAAAGACAAGCTTTGTGGATAAACCTTGCAGTGCATGAAATAGGATTTATTATGTGTTATTTCTTACCTGCATTAGCGTGGCATGAGTATGACTTGATTACGAGCATTGACGAATGTGTACGGCTAATCAAGGAATCGGCTATTCATCGCGATTAGTCTCTCTCACCCTCAACTCCTAGAATGCGAGATGTGTATGACTTGATTACGAGCATCTATGGGTGTGTACGGCTAGTCAAGGAATTGGCTGCTCATCACATTTAGGCTAGTTAAGTGCCTTAGTACAACCACTTTGAGCATGTGTGTTACATGTGGTGATCCCAGTAATGATTAGCGTTTGGTAGCCACAGTTGCATAGTTTAGGGTGTGTACATAAGTGGGAACGAATGCTGATGCTAGTTAATTTAGACTTAGGTCCTTAGTTAGAGTTAGTTAGTTTTCTCAACCCTTCACCTTTTAGCATAGGAGAAAAACCATAAAAGGCCATAAAAATCATATACCTCGGACTTACTTAACCATACACTGTGACAACAACAAGTAAGTCTGGGAAGACAACGACTGATTAACCCCAAGTGTTCTGTGAGGTGTTTAGGCATTTAGTCTACGGAGTTCGATCGGATTGCACGTGCTACACTCGTTTCGTATGGTTGAGTGTAGGGGTACCTCGCCACTCATCATTGGCGCCATTGTCGGGGATTAAGTGTTTGTGCACCGAATAGAACATAAGGGATATCACTCACATCGTTGTGAGCCTTAACGAACCTTCGAGTTAATCAAGATAAAAATTATATAACAGTAAATTAGCACATTAATAAAAATGCCTTCTTCTCATAAGAGCAACTCATCACCTAAGGACCACACACGAGACAGTCGGCAACATAAAACACATAACCAAAATCAGCCAAGTTCTAAACAATATAAGATGATGTATACTCATCCCGATGAGTATATCCCTAGTTTTACTTTTATCCTCCATCAAGATGAACAGCTGCGATGGAGAGATTTGCAAGGTAACATTGTGTTACCCCCAGATTGTTGAATCTCTTGCATGCTTTTCTGTGCCTTGGCACAGATTGGAATGCAAGAACTATATGCTAAATACGTTGCGGAAGATTTTGACATGAGGGATTATTATCCCACAGATGTCCAACATAGGAGAGACTTAAGGTAGGAGAGTCAACATGCATTGTTGAGGGGCAAGGTCCCGCACGTCCTTAGCGAAATAGGAGATGAGGAACCCCTTATCATGGGTTCCGTAATAAATGATGTTCCCCCTCCTAATGATGGTGAGGAGGTTGGGTATCAGAATCTACGATCAACAATACATATCCCTGGTTATGATGCTCATGAACACCAACTGTTCATAGAGGGAACAACCACTTATGCTAAGGATGGGCACTTAGATCGTCACCACGATCGGGGCCGTAGCAGCCGAAGAGAAGGCAAGAAACATCATCATGGAAATGGTTTCTCTTCTTCTTCCCCTTCTTCACATCACTCACCCTCTCCTTTCACATCTGGGCGTAGCCACCATAAACATAAAGGTGAGGATAAAACTAAAAAGGACGAGAGACCTTGACGGGAAAGTCAAGAGAGAGGATAAGGGTAAGGACGTAGGGAGAGTAGAGAACAATGCAGACATCACAAACGTCATGAAAGAGATGATCATGATGAGCCCCTACTCGCAACCCAAAGTATGCTTGACATAATGGAGGCAGTTAGGATTCCCACAAGGCATTTAAAGGATAGTTGGATCAAATGATTAGATATGAACGACATCCCACAATTTGAAGGGGGATATAGTGCTGATCCGCAAAATCATTTACAGGAATTCCATGATGCCTGTGCCTTGCAGAATATAGACAGTGAGTGGTAGAAACTTAAGTTGTTCCCAAGGACACTCACCAAAGAAGCAGAGAGCTAGTACTAGTCCTTAGAACCGGAAACCATTAGGAGGTGGAGTACGATGCTAGAACTATTCAACAAAAAGTATCAAATGAACTCTAGAGTGTCCAATTTGTGTAAGCAGATCCAAGGCTGGAAGCAAGGTCATCACAAACCCTTGGATGCTGCCATGGCCTACTATTACACAGTGTTACATTGTTGCCTGGGCCATGGGTACGCTTAGCGGGATCAACTTTGCCACATAGTGGATGGGCTAAGGCATGAAACTAGAAGAACCCTTGGGACTTATGCCTAAGGGAGATTATCAAAACTTAGAGCCCATGAAGTAAAAAGCTTGTTGGAGCAAGTAGCAAATGAAGAAGGTGAGCTATGCAAAAGGGAAAGTGCGGAGGAGTAAAATCGCGATCCCTCCCTTCGAAAGAAGGGAGTGAATTTTTGTGATAAAGAGGATGAGTCACCACTTGAAGAGTTGGTGAACCGAAAAACCTTGCCGATCCAAAAATCAACAACAGAAATAGCGGCTAAGGTAGACGACGTATAGAGTTCCTTAGACTCTAAAATAGAAACTATCTTAAAAATTGTAAAAGAGTTTAAGGTAGAACATAGTGACAAAGGTAAGAAAAAGTGGAGAGATTTAGGCCTTGCACATAACAAGGGTAAGGGGAAAATCACTAACTTCGATGTGGTTGTAGATTCTAACATAGACGATGACGGTGGATGTGAGATCTACCACTATGACCATCCTAAGGAATGTTGCCCCATTATCTTACATCTATAGGAGTCTGGGGTGTATGCGCTTAACCCAAGACTCAACAAATGGAAAACACCCTGAAGGTTACCTTATCCACAAGGTAACCCAAGGCAGTTCCACCAACCACTAATGTATTATCCAAGTGGAACTCCCCCATAGCCCATCAGACAGCATTAGCAATGGTAATACCCACAGTCATGGGGGATGCCATCACCGAAACATCAGTCCCCTTACCGGCAGCCTGACCCTTATGGATATTATGTGCAGTAGCCGATTTCTCCAAGTGACTCTATGAGTCACTCAACTCCCAACCATCACTACCAAGTTCAGGAGTACTTTAGAAGGACTCCTTCTCCTCTGGGAGACACTCCATACCCACACCATCCTCCTAATCCATCCGCACCTCTTCCACCACAAGTAGTTCCCGTAACACCTCCTGCTCCAATGATGCAAGGGGAACTTCCTCCTCAACCGTAGCAACGTCACGCTGTGAGAGCTGTAAATATCTAACCTGCTGTTGGTTCTAATAACTGTAAAAAGAGAAGACCTTACTTTAGAACCAAAAGCCTAGACAAACTCTTGCAACAACAAGCGGTTGAGGCCATGCACACTCCTCCACCATCTAACACTTCGGAGCACCCTTCCATCCAAACTTAGAGCTTAACACATACGGTTATGTTAACACATACCGTAACTGATTGGATCAAGGTGGGCCACCTTCTTAGGAAATTAACTGACCCTGGGAGTCCCTTAATCTATTTACAGATCACTAGAAATGAACCACACAGGGCTCTTCTTAACTTAGGTTCCGGAGTTAACTTAATTTCACGAGAGATGTATCATGCCTGGAACCTGCCCCAACTTAAGAAGAGCAACATTCAACTATCTGGCAGACCAGTCCATCACCATTCCCTTGGGATTGGTGGAGGACATCATCACCACTGTGTGTGGTTGATCTTACCCAGCTGATTTTCTAGTGATCAAAGTTAACAACAATGAAGGGGACTTCCCAATTATAATGGGAAGGGCATGGCTAAGTACAGTAGATGCATGCCTTAGGATCTGTGATCTTTCCTTAGAAATTTCTAAGATAAACATTTGTGAAAAGATCGAGAAGAGGAAAGTTCCATGCATCACATATAGTGATTCATCAGGTGATGACATGGAGGGATGCTCATCTCCTCCATGTAACAGTTGTGCTCTTGAAACTTTGAAACAAAGATGCCTGTATGTAGCAACCCCATAACCAGTAGTAGACACCCCATGGTTGACAACTACTAGAAGGAGCAAAAAAATATGCATGGAACGAACTAAGGAAACCCATGCCAACAACGAAGACATAGATACATTGGAATATGAGCATCACCAACTTCCACCCCTTAGTCTAAGATTATCATTTGAGAGAAGTTGGGCACTTCTTAGAAATTCAAATAGGTGCTCATTATTTCAGATCTCTTCCTTTCCACTTAGTCATGGGGGAGATGGCCACCTGTGCTAATCATATGGGGCCCTCAGTTCTTTTTCGATTTTTTTTTACACATTTTTTTACAACATTTTTGTTTTACAAATTTCTTTAACTTTTCTATGTTTTTTTTTACAACTTTCTTTAACTTTTCTAGTTTTTGTTTTACATCATTGTTAGACTTTTCCATTTTGTATGTGTGTGTGTGTGTGTGATCCACCCTATAAGTTTGTCCCATAATAAGTGTTCAGAATGATGGTATGAACTGTTTTCATATTGATTGCTAATGTTTGGTTTGTACCTTTAAGTTACAATGTTGATACTAAGGTATGTTTCTTTTGATATGGCAGACAATGAGATCACTTCATCCATCCATCCACCAATTTCTATGGTTTCTCTCAGCTTGGAAATGTACAGTCCCCTTCTAATAAGAACTTTAATGAATTGGTGACTGGGCATTTCTCAAACTAAGGAAGGACTCAAGGATTGAAAAGGGTGTGAATTCAAAGGAACTTGATGCTTTTTGTGTTGGTCGTTCTCTTGGGTGCTTGGGTGTTTTCTTCTTGAGTTTTCTTACTGTTCCGATGTTACCCAACTGTCAGAAGCTTAGAAAATAAAAATCAAAAGTCTTTGCATGGTGTGGTTCTCATGCATAAAAATAAAAAACAAAAAAAAAAGAAAAAAAGAAGAAGAAAGAAAGTGAGAATTCAAAGCACACCCCTTAGACGAATACACTTGGGCTACAAGCACTGGTTATAGAACCAAAAGTGTTCCCTCTAACTAAGGCCCTTCTCGCTTCCCATTCTCTCCTCTGTTCATCAGAAAGGTGGTGGCTCTTTGGAGATGCATCCTTGTTATCCAAGAGGATGGTTCGGCCAAATGTGTTAATGCGAAGTCACTAGAAGCCGTTTGTTTGAGGCCAGAGTTGGAATGAGATTTGCTAAGTCCCATTAATCATGACACACACAAGGGACTGTACACCACCTTGTCCTTAGGATTCCATTCCATTCTCTCCTCTCCATCCTTCTCTCCATGGTTCACCTCATTGCCGATTGTATCATTAGTGTATATATTTTGGTTGATGCATTGTTTTCTTTTTGGTAAATTCTTACGGTTAATACTTTAACTCTTATTCCAAATGACATTTCCAGGGCCTACAGACTCTTTGAATGTGGGTTTGTTAGGGAATTAAGGGCATGAGCCTACTTTGGGGATGACCCACTGACACTCCTCTTTGGAGCATTAGTTAAATTCTTTCTCTTAACATTTTGCAATCCATTTTATTTTTTTCATTTCCATCTTGACATCTATTTCATCAATGCCATAGTTGCCTTTTTTAACCTATGTTTCTTACTCCTTTTCTTTCTCCATTCTAACGCTACCGGAGGTTCACAATTATTCATGGGGGTACGAGGCCTGATTTTTTTGATTTTCTCCTAGCCCCAAAGTTTTTGATTTTCTTCCTAACCCCTACACCTTCAGTAGTCATCAGTAACATATTCCTAGATCCATATTAGCCATACCAAAACCTAGCCAATGAACCTACACCGAAGCAAGGTATTAATTACATAATGATTCATTTACACTTGCTAATATAAGATTATGTTGTGTGTGCAGATGGCGATCATACAAACAACTGATTGGATCTGGAGCTGGAGCAAACACTTGGAATGGAGTAGCGCTGAAGCAGCTATGCAAGGAGCATGATTGATGGTGCGCTTACGGATGGATAAGAAAAGGCGCAATCTTGGCGTTGGCAACAACAACACTTCTTTCTATCTCTCTCTTTCTCTCAAGCTACCAACAAAGGCTTGATGTCATTGTAATAAGGTGTTCACCCTTGTTATCATGAACACCAGTTTTGTAAAGTCTTGTAATAATGATCCATTCACATGTCATCCCATTAGTTCCATTCCCCTCAATAATTCCATACCTTCCCAATATTATTGTAAGGAACTCGAGGATGAGTTTTCATTCAGTCATGGGGGTATGATGAGACGCGATATCGCATGGGCTGCGATATCACGGCTGCCACGATATCGTGTTGTCTCTTGCGATATCGCGGTCTGCCATCAAATCTATAAATAAGAGGTGGCACTCCCTTATTTTCCATCCTAGGCTTAAAGTAGGAAAACTCTGGTAGTTTGATCACTCTAGAGATAGAATATTTTCCATGTGCCCGCAGTAGGAGTCCCCAAGTGAACGGATCTTTATTTGAGCAGCTTTGTACCTAAACACAAGTTGTGTATGGAAATAAAGACGAGCTTTGTGGTTAAACCTTGCAGTGGATGGAATTGGATTTATTATTTGTTATTTCTTACCTGTTATTTATTACCTGCATTAGCAAGGCATGAGTACAACTTGATTACGAGCATTGACGAATGTGTATGGCTAATCAAGGAATCAGCTACTCATCACGATTAGTCTTTCTCACCCTCAACTCCTAGAATGCGGGATGTGTACGACTTGATTACGAGCATCTACAAGTCTGTACGGCTAGTCAAGGAATTGGCTGCTCATCATGTTTAGGCTAGTTAAGTGCCTTAGTATGACCACTTCGAGCATGTGTGTTACGTGTGGTGATCCCAGTAACGATTAGCGTTTGGTAGCCACAGTTGCATAGTTCAGGGTGTGTACGGTAATGTTGGCGACCGTTTGGGATGCGACCACCAACGAGTGTCCTCGAATAGGATTTAGGTGCCTGCTAGTCTCTGGCAACACCAAGGCCTAGATACCTCCAAATAAACTCAGTAGTTAATGTGAGTATGTGTATGTGCTGTTGCGGCGTGTGGTTGTGTAAAATGTAACAATTGTGTTGTGTGTGAACTAAAAATGACTTACTTTAAAGAGATTCAGCCAACTTTGCCAAGTACTGTGAGTTCTTGAAAATTTTCTATTTTGTTCAACTGCCTAGTCTACGCGGTCCTTATAATACCTACTTGTAACAAATAAAATTTTGCAAGAAACATTTGAGCACAACTCCGCAATCTACTCCTAATTTTCCCCAGAGAAAGAGATAGTTCCACAAGAAAACTAGAAATAGAGCAAGATTCGATGGAAATAAGCAGAAAAGAAAAGAAAGCAGATTTGTGTAGACCTCAAATATTTAAACAAGGCAAAATGACACGAGTAAACACTTCGCAATAAAGCTATCCCAAGTCCCTGGAGTTCGACCGGATCGTGCGTGAAATGCTCATATTCGTATGGTTGAGTGTAGGGGTACCTCACCACTCATCATTGGCATTGTTGCTGGAGACTTAGTTGTTTGTGTGCTACATAGGACATAGGAAATCATTCATATAGTTGGGATGCTAAAACGAATACTTAGGGTTAATCAAGAAAAGATAAGACAACGGTAAATTGCACACTAAATAAGAAGAAAATGTCTTCTTCTTTGCACAAGAGCACTTCACCACCTAGGACTAACACAAGAGACAGTTTGTGGCATAACACATGTAACCAAGATCTACCAGTTCCTCAATAGTTTCGTGTGGTATATATTCATCACGATGAGTATGTATCCAACTTTACCTTTATTCTCCATCAAGATGAACAACTACATTGGAGAGACTTGGAAGGTAACATAGTGTTGCCTCCAGACCAATTAGTCCCCAACATTCTCCTTCATGCTCTCTCACGAATAGGCATGTCATCTTTATACGTAGAATATGTTGCATGTGATCATGACACAAGGGACTACCATCCCACAGAAATGCAACATCAAAGGGATTTGCAACAGGAAACTTCCAAGGCTCAAACAAGCAATATCTTCAAGACAATCCTATTATGCTACCAAAAATTGCTGCGTAAACTACCACGTACGAGACTCCATTTTGACTAGATAATAGATGTCAACGATTGCATTCAAACAGAACCTTTAAAAGACTTGACAATTTCTGATTGAAATACCACGAGAATTCACTTTAAAGATAAAAAGAAGCTATTCTGGTCCCATCAAAATACCAAAGATTTTCTGAACCCTCTCGACTACTGAATTGTTCAACGGCGTGACTACAAACAGAGGCTCTCTTACAACAATCCCAATAGCAGTTCCCACACGTTGCACAATAACGAAATTTACTACTAAAATGCTCTTAAGGCTTTTAAACACAAGCGCTTCTGTGGAAAAATTTTAATAGAAATTTCTATCGGGCAACAAGAACAGTAAGAGCAATCTAAAAATCCCAAAATTACTTGCCAAGGATGATACTATCTAAACCACTAGCTAAGCAATTTAAACAAAACAAAAAATGAAATGCATAACTCACAGGACCATGACAAAGAGGCTGAAATCTTTATTCTAGCAAGCCATCTTGCAAACAATCTTCTTTACAAATCTTCTTTGATCCCAAGTGTTAGAAGTGATGATGATATCCCCTAATGTCCCAATATTCTTCCTCTCCCCCAATGTCCCCTGAAGCCTTTTTATAGGGTTCCAAGGTAGGTAGGGAAGTTACATATTCAAAAATATCTCACCTAACTTCTCTCCCAAGTAACCTGGCCAACCAATTAGGAGATTACTTGCCCAACAAGTTAGGAGGTTACTTGCCCAACAAGTTAGGTAAGTTACAACAATTTTGGGTGGTTTCAACCACCAAAGAGATAAAAATGCTACAATTTAGTTATAAATGAATAAAAGGGATAATAGCCAAATGTCTCCTTTTATAGGATGTTACACAAATATCCCATAATTGTCCATTTAATTAGGAGGGAGTTATATAGTTAGGAATATTACCTTTGTAAGTGATTTGTTTAAATAAATCTAAATCCCTAATCTAATCTAATTTAATTTAATTTAATTCAAATTTTAAATTCTAAGTGTCACTAAGCTCTAAGATTTTATCATAAAAATTCAATATAATCTCCCCCTTATTGGTGGTAGCGGTAGTTAATTTCATTTTGCATCCGATAATTGAGATTAAGGCAAAGCCATCGATCTTGCAACTGATTCAAAATATCTTTGGCCAAAAATCATTACCAGCAACTGCCATCACAGGAGAAGGCTCAGCCGCCGTGTCAGGAAACATCGCTGTATCAGAGGCATCAGCATTGGGCATGGTTATTATTTCCAGATTGCAGGTCCCAGGGCGGATAAACTTGTAATTGCCGCTTCTTCTTTTTTCACCGCCTAGAAAAATTTTGAAATGCATTCCCAGGCCTATTTGGTGAGGTTGTAGGCGGATTATTTTCCTGAAAATGTGTTGAGCCATGGAAGGCTTTTTCTAAGGTAAGTTGCGAAAACCCTGCAACTGCCCGAAAATATTGTGCTGTGTGCACCACACGGTTCTGTGATGACGTTTAAGGTGTGTAAATCTTAGGGCTCCTCCCATGGCGGCAAAGCTTCTTCTTTTCGTAAACAGCAAGGGTTTGTTCATGTAGAACAGCACAGAATCCAGTAGGGTTTGGCAACGCACGAGGGGGTTTTTGTGGCTCTGTTTTGCTATTTTTCTGCCAATGTCTGTCCCCTTTTTTGTTTCTATTTTTGATGACTGCCGCAGCCGCGTGCATTTTTTTTATATGCATAAATAACGTTGCGCTGCTGTCTCTACCACCCTCTTCGTCTTTGCCTTTGGTCGAGGTCTGCTCCGCTGCCATCTTCTTCACCGTTGCCCTCAATCGTGACCTGCAAAATGCCGGCGAACACTGCAGTCCTTCTAGAGGCGCGCCATGCCTTGGTACCTTACGCTCATACCATAGTAAAAAAAATCTGATTTTTTTTTTAATTTGTGCGATGTAACCCAAAAAAATCAACATCTCCATTCGGAACATGGGTAAGGTTTATGTTTGTCCTTTGACATCCTTCTCTTAGTCCACGGGAGAATTCATTAAAATCCCATATGTTGAGAAATGTGTAACATGACTTGCAGAGCCAGTGTCATCCTAATGTTACCATTAAGTGATTTCCATCTCTCTCTCTTCTTGCCATTTCAATACTTTGCCCAATTACATCTTGCCATTTCAAATATTTGTATTGTAATATTTCAGAAAATCTCAATCATCTCATGTCTTTGTTCCATAAAATGGCTAAATGTGCCAACAGGTAAGTGGGAATGGATGCTGATGCTAGTTAATTTAGACTTAGGTCGTTAGTTAGAGTTAGTTAGTTTTCTCAACCCTTCACCTTTTAGCATGGGAGAAAAACCATAAAAGACCATAGAAATCATATACCTCAGACTTACTTAACCATACACTGTGACAATAACAAGTAAGTCTAGGAAGACAACAAATGATTAACCCCAAGTGTTCCATGGGGTGTTTAGGCATTTAGTCTGCGGAGTTCGATCGGATCGCGCATGCTACGCTCATTTCGTATGGTTGAGTGTAGGGGTACCTCGCCACTCATCACTATTGGAAAGCTTCATCTTGCATAATTGCTTGGTTGAGTAGCACAGGATCAGCAAGGCAGGCTCTTAGTTTGGCAACTTTCATAGCCAAGCATTGGTTTTCTACTATGACTATTTCAAGTTGCTTCTCCATAATGATGCATTTGCCCTTTTCCTCTAGGAGTTCCAACTAGGTCATAGTAATGGTGTCTAGAAGATCAAGAACATCTGGAATCAGTTGTTCAATTCACACTAGTCAGTCCAACAATTCCTCATGCTAGGCTAAGCTTAATCTTCTATTGATAGTTCCTATGAATGTTTGTACATCTCTAAGTGTAAAAATATCTAGTACAAACATCGTAGGCACATTAAGCACTTCAGCCACTTTAGTCATCGTCTTCTGCCCATGGTGCTGCATCACTAAAATAGTTGCCCCTCATCCTCCTCCACATGCATCAAAAAGGTGGTAGCATTTCCAAAGATGTGCTAGAATTGTTGCTATTGTGAGAGGGATACTGTTACCTCTCAAGTGCTTGGATTTGATCTTGCAAGTACTTGCATGCATTGGGCTAAGAAAATTGATGCTCCATCCTTCATCTAGCTTATGGTTCATGCCACTTCATTGAGGTGGCTTATGGTTGGTCTATACATAGAACCACCACTCATTCTTGCTTGCTATTGTTGATATTGTAAGGGCTGCTCTTGGAGTTTGTGCATGTGCTCAATGGTAGCATGGGTCTCTGGCATTGTTTCATGATTGGGTGGTGGAGGTGGCGGTTTCTACTTCTCTTCTTGGATCACCTTTGTACGTACTTTATCCTTCATCATCTCCACCTAGGAAGCAGCTGAAGCATGTCAAACTATGTCATCAGTGTAGAGGGTTATGTCTTTCCTTTTGCACAGTTTTATGATGAGGCATGGAAAGGGGAGCATCTTCCTTCCATGTTTGTTTTCCTTGAAGTGCTTCTCCATCTCAAGATAGATTAGCTATGGAAGCTTGACAGGGAATCTTCCACTTAGAGTGGTGTATGCATGGGAGGAGAAGGCTATGATATTGCTGGGCATCACCATTGGATTGATGTGAAAGGTCACAAGTTTGAAGTATGCACATTTTGCTATGGTGAGTGCATCAAAATCCTTACATTAGACTCCATAACATCATTGTATCTATTCTTGTTTAACACATGGGTTTGCCTACATTAGAATTTCTACAAGAGTGGCCCCACTTTCAAGCAACCATTAACAAATATGTCCTTGATTTTGACTATGGAATCAACTTGCCTATTGTTCCAAAAAAGCTATGTATCTTCCATGTACCACTCCCTACTGGAAGTGATAATGGGCCACATGGAAGAGCTTTACAGTTGAGTCTTGACTTCTAGAGGAGCAAACTCCAAGAAGGATCCAAAGTTCATCTCTTGAAGCATAGATTTCTAAACCTTCTTGGATGTGATTTGCTTGAGGTAGGCATCTATTAAGGTGACCTTAAGGTTTAGTCTTGGTCTTGGTGCCTCATATCAGTGTGACTATTTTGTCTCGGCCACTTCAAAAATTTGTCTGATAGATTCCACTTCAGACTTCTCTTGAAGAGGTCCTATTGCCTAGGTTTCTGTTGTCTACTCTTGGGGTTGTTCTTGGCTCCTTCCCATTCTTGGTCATTTTTCCCTTGGTTGGGATGGTCCTCCCTTCTATGGGTGCTTTCCTTTCGGTGTTATCTATGGTCATAATACAACCAATGATTAGTGTGTGATGTGTAAATTATAACATTTAGGTACCTTATCTCATTGGGCAGTTACACTTTGCCTAAGTTATGACCATGGTAGATTGATTATTTCAATATGATTTGGTTTAGAAGGTCACTAGAGTTTTTTTGGAAGGGTTTAACTTCGTAAATTGATGTTTTTAATGTTAGTTTATTAGTTAAAACATTGTGGGAGTTAGAAAAATTTTAAATTTTTTTCTGTAAAAAAACCTAAGGTTTGTGGCTCCCACGATGTAGAGCTTACCTTCAGTAGTTGTAGGATTGAGGAATGGGATTAATCAAACAAATAGTTTGAAAGTTGTAGATCTTGGAATGTTCTAGGCTCTAAAAAATTCAAAAACTTCCCTCTTGTTTAAGCATAAATGTGAAGAAATGCTAAGTGTGGCTATGCATTTATAGCATTTTTGCACTATGTCAATGGAATCCCATCAATGAGGTCTCATCTACGTGTTTGCTTCATCAATGAGGTCCCATTAACGTAGCCTATGGTAAAAATTATTCACATTTGAAAATTTGAAAAATAGAAGGAGTTATAGCATGCATTTGGGGTTCTCAGAGAGCCAAAAAAGCTATGAACATGATGAAATAATTGAAGAAGGCTTAGATCATTCAAAAAATTGAAGTTTTGATTAGGAAAATAAATTTAAAGGAGAAGTGCCATCAAGGAGTGCATAGTTGGATGCAACCGATGGGGAATGCAGAAGGATTTGATCACAAAAATGCCTAAGGATAAGGAACTTAACTAGGCCAATCAAAAGAAATGCAAGTAAGTCCTCCCCAAAGTTGGCTCTTGTCCTTTTTTGCCCTTGCATATCCTCAAACCAAGGAGTTTGTGGGTCCCATGGGTGATTAATGATTTTGAAAAGTTAAAGATTTAGTTTGAAAGAATCTACCTAAGAAGTATGACACATCAAACTAAGACATTGAACAAGACATTGAAAATCAGTAGTTTGGTGAAATTATGGAAAGCATTGGTGAGAGAGAGAGAGAGAGAGAGAGAGAGAGAGAGAGA
>MNCI01027496.1:912184-941090 GCA_015680685.1 Gnetum montanum
GAGAGAGAGAGAGAGAGAGAGAAATGGAGTTCCAGATCCTAGTCACATGAAGTCCCTTTTCATCCCTAGTCCAGATCAAAACCAGTCTCTTTCAATGACTTCGCATCGATACTCTAAGACCAGACAACCCCCTCAAGACATAAGAATGCTCCAATAGATGAATCACCATTCCTAAAAGAGAAGAAAAGAGAAGCAAGAAGTGAGATGGGCCTTAGTTAGAGGGGAAATTTAGGCATGGGAAATGTGTTTTTCTAGTTCCATAACCAATGCTTGTAGCCCCTTTATTTAGTCTAAGGGGTGTGCTTTGAATTTCCATCATTTTTTTGAATTTTATGTTTTTATGGATTTTTGGATAGGAACCACACCATGCAAAGACTTTAACTTCCTATTATTGGTTGACATCAAAATGGTAAGAAATCCATGAAAACACTCATGCACTTAAGAGGATAGGTAGGTATAGAGAGCATCAAATTCCCTTGAAGTTACACCCTTGTTAATCTATGTAAGCCTTTCCAAGTTTGAAGACTACCAAGGTCACAAGTTTGTTAAGGTTCTTATTAAGGAAGGGATATCATATTTACAAAACAAGGAACACCATAGAATTTAGTGGATGGGTGGATGATGTGGAATTACTACCTATTCCATGAAAAAAAACCATGTCCTAGTTAGTCATATCAAAATTCAAAGATAGAATCCATACATTAGCAACCAAATAACAATAAGTACAAACCACCATTAACAAATAGCTACAACATCACTCTGTCTTATTGGAAATAAAGGAAAAGAAAACAAACATAAGAAAAAAAACCAAATTAAAGTAAAATATAAAATAAATTATAAAATATGTAAGAAAGAGAAAAGGTACTAATGATGTTGTAAAAGAAAAAATGGTGTAAAACAAAAAAGTGTAAAAACAAAAAATAAGGTGTGAAACAAAAAAGTGCAAAAGTAAGGAGCCACTTGATTGATTTATCATGGATGATCATCTACCCCAAAACTAAGTTGAAAGAAGGAGATTCAAAATATTGAGCATGATTTTTCATCTTAGGAGGTGTTGTAGTCATTAGCTCTTTTAGGCTCATGGAAAGGCTTTATTTATTGAATGTTGACTAATAGCCTTTTGTTTGGGCTCTCAAGTTTGTATATTAACATGGCCTTAGAGGGAAAGGTTTTGTAAATGATATAAGGTCCCTCCCACAACAACTGGAACTTAGTTCATTATGGCACATGTGTAGGGTTTGAGTAAAGAACCTTGTCTCCTAGTTGAAACTTTACCTTTCCTATTTTGAGGTCATGGTGTTGCTTGTTGATTGCTTTGTGCACTTCATTCAAGAATAGTAGCACTAATCAATTCTCATCTAGCATGTTAAGGTTGATTAGTCTCTCTTTTTGTGCTAGACTAAGGTCAAGGTCAAGGCCACAAGCTATTGAAAGTGTACAGAGCTTGGATTGAATAGAAAGAGTTTGTAGTTTTCCATACACCAGCTTATAAGGAGAATAGCCTATAGGGAGTCTCCAGGTTGAGTAGTAGGCCCAAAGGGCATTGATAAGTTTAGTACTATAGTCTCTCCCATATTTGCCACTTATTCTAGTTAAGATCTTAGTGATCTCCCTATTTGTAATCTTAACTTAATCATTAACTTGCGAGTGATAAGGTGTTGTTAATTTATGTTCTACCCCTAAGCATTGCATGAGATTTCGAAAGGTGGTGCCTATAAAATGAGTACCATTATCAGAAATCAATGCACGTGGTAGCCCAAACCTATTTACAACATTTTGTTGTACAAACTGAGTAGCTGTAGAGGATGTACAATTAGTGATATCTACAACTTCTATCCATTTTGTACAATAATTAATAGTGAATATGATGTACACCTTTCCATTTGACATGGGTGTGATGGGATTCATGAAGTCAATGCTCAAGATGTCAAAGGATTCCAGTGGTTAGATCCACTACTGAGGATCCTCCATACGAGTAGTCATCCCACCATCATGTTGGAAACATTCACAAGAGTGGACGAATTGGGGAGTATCCTTGAAGAGTGTTGGCCAATAATACCTTGTCATTAGTATCTTAATGGTTGTGCATTTCCTAGCATAGTGGCCCCCACAAGGACCCTCATGGGTATCTTGAAGGGCACGTAGTTGATTAGCATTAGGAGCACACCAACAAACTAGGCCATCGTCACATACCTTGTAAAGGTTCCCATTGATCTCCATGAAGTGTTTGGCCTGATGAAGAAACTATTATTTCTTCATACTATCCAGTTCTTGTGGCATCTCCTGAGTGAGAAGGTAGGTGAGGATGCCATTATACTAGTTAGGTTCATTAAGTACTTGTTCATTTATAGCATTAGTAAATAGAAGTTCATTTGAAAATTTATTAGAAAGTGGGCTCTCCTCTTCTTTGCTATCCTATCTCAACCAAGACAAGTGATCAAAAATCATTCTCTCGCTTACCTTTTGATTTACCTTTGTAAGATTGAATTCCTACAAGATCACTAACCATCATATGACACAGGGGCTTACCATTGGTTTGTTCATGAGGAAGTGGATGGCACTGTGATATGTGTGCATGAACACCTTGTATCCAAGTAGATAGTGCCTAAATGTTTCCAAGGCATACACCACCACAATCAGTTCTTTCTTTGCTGTGGTGTAATTTAGCTGCCCACCCACAATGCTTCAAGTTGCATAGTGGATATAGTAAGGATGTTTTTGATCATCTAATTGTGTAAGCATGGTTCCCAAGGCATAATTTGATGCATTTGTCATGATATGGAATGGTTTGGACTAGTCAAGTGTTCATAGAATTGGAGTTTCCACAAGCTTTTACTGAAGGTCCTAGAATGCATTCTTGCATTGCTTAGACCAAACAAACAGAGCATCCTTCTTTGTAAGCTCTACCAATGATTTGGTGATCTTAAAGAAATGCTTTATGAAGCATCGATAGTAACTAATGTGACCAAGGAATGATCAAACATCTTTGATAGTTTCTAATTGCTAGGTAACTCCTTAGATGACCCTTATTTTCTCAATGTTCATCTCAATCTTTGCTTGTGATATTCTATTCCCTAAGATAATGCCCTCTTGGACCATCAGATGGCTCTTTTGCCAATTGAGTTGAAGGTTAGTCTCCACACACCTTTTTAGTACCTACTCAAGGTAGTCTAGGGCTTGCTCAAATGTAGCACCATAGGTGGAGAAGTCATTTATGAATACTTCCACCTTGCTACCAATTTTCTATTGAAAGATGCTTAAGCCAAGGTGTTGGAAAGTAGTAAGGACATTGCATAAACTAAATAGCATCTTTCTATATGCAAAAGTCCCCTAGGGATTTGTGAATGTAGTTTTGGCTTGATCTTTAGGTGTAATCTAGATTTGGTTATAGCCACTATAAGCATCTAGAAAGCTATAAGAGAAATGCCTAGAGATGGTGTCTAACAATTGATCTACAAATGACAATGAAAAATGATCTTTGTAGGTTGTCATGTTCAATAGCTTGAAGTCAATACAAACCCTTCACTTGCCACCTTCTTGGATACTATCACAAGTGGGCTAACCCACTCTCTATCTACTATGGGATAGATGAACCCTACCTTGTGGAGTTGTTCAATCTTCTTTTTAATAATCTATTTTAGTTTGGGTTTCAACCACCACTGTTGTTGTCTCTTTAGCTTCATAGAAGGATCTATATAGATGTAGTGTTGGCATATCCTAAGATTAATCCCAATGAGTTCAAGATATGACTAAGTAAAGAATGTTGGCCATTTGTTAACCACCTTCAATAACTTCTCTTTTTGTTCAAGAGCAAGATTAGCATTAATTATCATTGGCTTTCCATTGTTTAGAAAAGCATATTCCATGTAGATAGGTAGAGTTTTCAACTCTAGGGACTCTTGTTTGAAACTTTTAGGAATTTCCAACTCTTCCTAATTAGTGTTATTAGGTTCATCATCAAAGAGGTTACAATGAAATTGCTCTAGTTTAACCATGCCTTCAACATAGGCACTTATTAAGTTCTTAGTTGGTTCTATGCATATTGTTGAGTTGCTATTAGGATCAGCTGTTAGCCATTGGGTGTCCTCCTATTTTGTAGCTACTGTGTATAGGTACCTTTTAATTTTAGACACATTTGCACATTGTTTGCATGCTATGATGGATGTAATTTTTATGAATCATAGTTTCTACACATAGTTGCACCTTGTGTCATTGTACATGATGCATGAAACTCTCTTCTTCCCTATCTTTTTGAATGCATTTTCCTTGGAAATCTCTAAGAAAAGGTCTCTAATTCCCAACCATGCATCAATGGTGCTCAACCAAGTCCTTCCCATGATGAATAGGAAGTCCATCTTGCAATTATTGACATGGATTACTAGGAATTTAGTAGGATAGGATCACTCATAGATTATGGTGATAATGTCCTCCATCAGTCCTAAAGGAATAGTGATGGATTAGTCTACTAGCTTAAGAAAAATATTTTCCTTCTTAAGTGGAGGTAGGTTCTAGGCCTTGTGCATCTCATGAGAAATTAGATTTACACTAGAACTTGAATCCAAAAGAGCCTTGCAAGGCTCATTCCCAATGATTTATGGGTAAATAAGGAGACTCCCAAGACTAGATCTTTTCCTAGGAAGGTGACCAACCTTAATCAAATTGGTTATCACATGGGTTAACATGTTGGTATGCACTTTGGAAGGTGTTTGGTTTGAAGGGTTCTCAAATGGATTTGTAGAGGATGATGGAGAAGCAAGGTCTTCACCAACAAGTGTATGTAAGGGCTTTATACAACTGTTGGTTTTGAAGAAAAGTATTTTTTGGAGTTTTTTTTGAACCATGCAGTTAAGGAGCTGGTTGAAAGTTAACAGATCTAGTGGCGTTACTTGCTACAGCTGGGTTGGAATTTCATCCTACATTGATGGAGTAGGTGATAACTGAGTTGAGGGTAGAGGAACATATGCAAAAGGATGAGAAGGATAATGAGGATTCCCCTCTTGGAGATTGGGCTCTATAGTACTTAGGAGGATAGTAGTGATCCTAGAATGAAGCATGACTAGAAGAGTCATGCAGAGAAACAGGCTGCAAAACATAGTACCCATATGGATTAGGCTATTGGTAAGGGTACTACTCTTGGTGATGGAATCCCCCTTAACTATGGATGTTGTCATTGATGGTATTGCTTATAAGGTTGTGATGGAACTCCACTTGGATAGTAGGCTTGTTGTTGGTGGAATTGCTTGGGGTTGCCTTCTTGCCAATCTAGGATTTAGAGTGTACACCCTATATTCCTACGAGTGTGACATAATGGGACAACATCCCTTAGGATATTCTTATTGGTATATGTCACATCCACAATCATCATCTATTTTAGACTTCACAACCTCCTCTACTGCAGTAGCCTTGCCCTTACGCTTGGATGGCCACATTCAACTTCTATCCTTCTTTTGTGATCATGATCACTACTTTGCTTTTTGGATTCCTTTGCTATTTGCAGAGCAATTTAAAAATTTTCATTCAAAGAGTCCCACATTTTATCTACCTTGGCTAAAATTGTAGAACTAGACTTCTAAACTAACAAGGTCTTTTGTTGCACCATCTCATCAAGTGGTGCCTCCTCGTCATTGTCATAAAACTAAACCTTCCTTTTTCTAACAAAAGGATCCTAGTTGTACTCCTCCACACTTTTCCTTTTTCTCAACTCTCCTTCTTCTTTGACAACATGCTTTATCAGCCTTTGAATTTGATGGGCCCTTAATTTTGAAAGTTTCCCTTGGGGATAGACCCCAAGAGCTCTCTGTGTTTCTGTTTGAAGTCCATCTATGATATGGTGGAGCTGCTTCCTCTGAGAATAATCATGACATCGATGCAAAAGAAAATAGTACCAATGCATGGTTGCATCCAAGGGTTAATGTGTTCATTGTTTCTAACTTGGATCTACTTTCTTAGGTTGGATACTTGAGAGTATTTTTGATACTTATTATTGAAGAACTCAAGCATTGTACTCCATTGATGAATTTATTTTAGCTCCAACAACTAGTACCAACTTTTAGCTTCCTTTATTAGTGTCCTTGAGAATAGCTTTAACTTTTGCCATTTATTCTCCATGTTTTGTAAGGCATAAACATCGTGAAAGGCTTGAAGATGGTTATGTGAATTTGAGTTGTATTCCCCTTCAAACTTGGGGATATTATTCATATCCAATTGCTTGATTTTGCTATCTTTCACATGCCTTGTTGAAATTTTCATTGCCTCTGTAATGTTCAACATGTTCCTTGTTGCAAGTAAAGGCTCATCATGGTCATAGCCCCTATAATGGCCATGATGCCTAGGATGTCCTCTACTTTCCCTTCTTTCATGGTGGTGGGCCTCCCTTGATTATCCATGCCCTTGGTCTTTACTAGTTCGATAGGCCCTATGATCATCTCTATTTCATCGGTCACCTCCATCATGGTCATGTCCTCTATGACTTCAACCAAAACTAGAGGAGGAAGAAGAGGATGAAAAAGGTAAAGAGGAAGGAGGACTAGCACCACCATGGTGCCTAACACCCCCTCTTCTATGGTTATAGCCACAATCATCATCGTGATGCTTGTCCTCATCCTTGCCATGACTCCCACCCTTGAATCCCCCATGATCATGGAATCCATTCTTACCCAAACAAGGATTGTTTACAATGGACTATAAATTCTTATTCAAGCCTCCTTCATTGAAATCAAGGAAAGGAGATTTAGTGAATTGGAAACCCCTCAAAGAAGGAATCCTCTTCATCTTTTTAACCTCGCAGGAACAAGGGGTTATTGAACCGTTTCTTCTTTGAAGCTTTATAGCACCTCTCCTATTGCCAATCTCTTTTGCATTATGCTTCAATGCAATGGTAATCTCGATAGTCATGATCTTACACAATGTATTCAACATTGAGCCCCTGGATGCCCAACCTCATAAGAGTTTGGTGCAACATCGTAGAAATTGATTGATTGGGTGACAACACAATGTTNGCTTGTAATATACTTTGTTAGTTAAGTTATGTAGATTTGATGAGTGCATTACAATGATTTTAAATAATTTCCCCAAGTCCTAGATAGCACATGTAGCTAACTGAAGTCCTTGGAAATGATGTTAATGATGAGCAGTGAGTATACCTTACGCCCAACCATACAAATCACTAGTGTTCACTAAGTGAGCAAGTTGAATTTTGTAGACTTTAGCTCTCTAAGTACACTAGGCAATGAATCTAACTATTGCAATCATTATCTTCTTAGTTTCATTTGTGAAGTGCAAGTGTATCCTTAAGTGTAATTGAGGCATATGATTTTTTATCATTTTATATTTTATGATTTAAGTTGCCTAAGAATAAGAATAAAGTATTTAAATTCTCAGTTAATCTAATACTTGCTAATATTTAACTAATCCTAACATAAGCATATGTTCCCACTTTTTGTACACATCCTGAACACATTATAGTGTCACTGGGTTGCTAAGCATTAAGTGCTACTGGGATTACCAAGCCTTAACCATATGCTCGAAGTGGTCATACTTATGTTTGCTACTTAATCCATATTAATTAGTTACTTAGAAACATTAAAGTGAATTGTATGAATATTAAATGCATAAGAAAAACATTACTCTATTCCAAAGGGTGCAAGGTTTGATCATAAATTCTCATCTTTATTATTGTTCAAATTGAGGTGCTTAGGTACATCAATGATTGACTAAAGATCTATACACTTCCTTGACTCCTATTGTAGTCACTCAGAAAATATTCTAACTTTCAGAGGAAAAAACTGCAAGAGCTTCTTTACAACTAAGAAAATATTGCCATAAATGCAATGGGTAGGTGCACATTTATAGAAAAGAATAGGAGGCCATGTCGATGGGTACATGCCAATGTGGCAAACCCCACATTGACAAGATCATGTCGATGAGACCCCATCAATGGGGTTGCATCAATAGCATCCCATCAACACAGCCCAACAATGTGATTAATCATCCATGTATTGTGCCTATGTTTCAAGTAATGCTTATGGACTTCCTTACTCATAAGTGCTACCATCCTATTCTCATCTAGAAGGTTTATATTCATGAGGTGTTCTCATTGGGTAAGCTCAAGTTAAGGTCAAGTACATTGGCAGTAGCTAGAGTGTGAAGCTTTGTTTGGATCAAGAACATTGGAAACTTGTTGTAAACTAGCTCATATGGTTAGTACCCTATAGGTATTTCTAGGATGTCCTATAGGCTCATAGAGCATCATTCAATTTAGTGTTCTAGTGCTTTCTAAACCTACTAACCATTCTAGTCAGTATTGTAGTAATTTCCTACTTAGTAACTTTTGCTTGACCACTTTCTTGGGGATGATATGATGTTGTTAGCTTATGGTTCATTGTACGTTTTTGCATGAGCTTCTTAAATGTAGCACTAGTGAAGTGAATTTTGTTGTCTAATATAAACATCCTTGGTACTTCAAATCTATTCACCACATGTTGAAAGAATTTGATAACTATCTTTGCCATACAATATTTTACGGTTGTTGCCTCTTCCCACTTAGTACAATAATCCATAGTCACAATTATGTATTATTTTCTATTTGACATCGGTGTTATGTATCCCATAAAATCAATTCCCTAGATCTCAAAAGGTTCAATTAGTTGTATCTAGTGTTGTAGCACATCATGTGATGAGCCCATCTGCACAAATCTTATATAGATTGTCATTGATTTCCATCTATCTTTTTGCTTTGTGACAAAGTTTCTCACTTTGTTTCCTACTCCATTCAGCAAGGAGCTCTTTTGTTGATAGATAAGTCAGATATTCTATGGTTCATGGCTTCCTTGTTGAATATACAGCCTTTACTATTCTAGTAAATAGATTTTCATTGGGAAATTGGTTTAACAGAGGTTCTGATTGATCTTTAGAATCCCATCTTAGTCCTAATAGATGATCGGGTACCACATTTTCTATTCTCCTTTTGTTGATCACCATGTTGTCAAATTCTTGCAAAATTACAAGCCATCTTAGCACTTTAGCACTAACCACTAGTTCGTTCATAAGAAATCAAATGGCACTATGATCGGTATGGACATAGATATGGTACCTAAGCATACAATGTCTAAATTTCTCAACTACATACACCAAGGCCATTGGCTCCTTTTCTATTGTGGTATAATTTAATTATGCTCTGGTGATGCTCTTGCTAGCACAGTGTATGTAGTAAGGTCTCTTCTAATCATCCTGTTATGTGAGTACTGCACCAAGCACATAGTTAGAAGCATCGGTCATGATGTGAAAAGGTCTTAACCAATTTGAAGCTTGAAGAATTGGTGTCTCCACTAATTTCTTCTTTAGAGCTTGAAATGCCTTTTCACATGACTCTATCCACTCGAAGGGTGCATCCTTCTTCATAAGTTCTATAAGCAATTTTGCTATCTTTGAAAAGTTTTTTATGAATCTTCTATAGTATCCCGTGTGGCCTAAGAATGATCTTACATCTTTTACTATTTATGGCCTTTGAGTGATATTCTATATGACTCTAATATTTTTAGGATCTACCTCTATACCTTTCTGGGATATTTTATGTCCTACCACTATGCCTTCTTGGACCATAAGATGGCTTTTTTGCTAGTTGAGCTTAAGATTGGTTTCAACACATCTTTTGAGTACCTACTCCAACAAGTCTAGTGCTTACTTGAAATTAAGCCCATACATTGAAAAATCATCCATAAAGACTTCTATGCCATTTCCAATTTATTTTTAGAAAATGCTAAGCAGAAGTCTCTAGAATGTGGTGGGTGCATTACAAAGACCAAATGGCATATGCTTGTAGGAAAACATTTCTCATGAACTGCTGAACATTATTTTCTCCTTGTTCTCATGTGTAATGTGGATCTAATTGTATCTACTGTATCCATCTAGAAAACTATAGTACTCATGTCCCACAATGGTGTCCAGGATCTAATCAACAAATGTTAGAGAAAAGTGATCCTTGAATGTAGTAGCGTTGAACATCCAGAAGTTAATGTAGACTCACCATTTTTCCCATTCTTTGGAACAATCACTAAGGGATTGATCCATTCACTATTTGTAATAGGATAGATGAATCTTGCCTTTAGCAATTTTTCCAACTCTTGCTTGACTACTTCTTTGAATTTAGGATTGAGCCTTCGTTGGGGTTGGCATTGTGGCCTGACTGATGGATCAATGTATATCTAGTGTTGACAAATTCATGAATTAATTCCCATGATCTCATCATAAGACCACATAAAGGTTGTAGGCCATTTGTTAATCACTTCCAGAAACTTCCTTTTTTGTCCTTGTTTCAAAGTGGCATTGATTATTATCGACTTCTTATTATTTAAAAATGCATATTCCAATCTTGTTAGTAGGGCCTTCAATTCCAACTGATCTAGTTCCATCGTGTTTGGAATCTCTAAACATCCCTAGTCTATCTATTCTTCTTGATTTATTCATGGGTGGAAGTGCCTTTTCCTTAATTTCTCTAACTTATTAGTTTCTTTAACATAGGCACTAACGATTTATTCCTTTGGTTCCATGTACTTGTAGGATTGTATATCTTCATTTGTGATTAGCCATTGGGTGCCTTCTTATTATGTGGCTATTGCATACAGACAATTTTGCACACATACTTCTTCTACATATTTATTGCATGCGTTGGTTTCATCTTGTTTGATAGTCCATATTCTTTGCATGCAATTGTGCCCACTATCGTTGTGTGTAATACATGGATCTCTTCGTCTTTTTATGATGTTGGCTTCATCTTCCTTGAAAATCCCCAAGGACAAGTCACAAATTCCAAGCTTAGTGTCAACAATGCTAAGCTAATCTCTTACCATAATAATTAGAAATTCTCCCTTATTTTTTTCCACATGATTGACTAGAAACTCCATAGGGTATGACCAACCATTGATGGTTGTAATCACATCATCCACTTGTCCTAATGGAACTATGATTGATTGGTTCACAAGCTCTAATTAAATGTTACTCTTCCTTAGTAGTAGATGATTATAGGCTTGATACATGTCTTGTGAGATCAGGTTCACTCTTGACCCAAAATCAAGTAGATCTTTGCATGGTTTCTATCCTACTACCTAGAGGTAAATTAATGGACTTCTTGGATCAGTTCACTTCTATGAAAGAGCCCCTATTTTTATCCAAGGAGTGATCATCTAAGTAAGCATGACAGTTGTGACATTTGGATTTAATGAAGATAGAAGCTTATTGTGTTGATGAGGATTTGATGTAGATAGGGTGGAAGTAGATGTGTTCCCCATTTATCGAATCTTTTTATGACTCATTTGGAAGAACAGTTGTCTCCTAGGTTGTGATTCGTATGTGATCACCTCCTCTTGTGTACTAATTGCCCTCAGTGCACTCTTCTACTATGATTGTGATGGTAGTTCCCCCTTGCATGATAGGAGGTGGTGCTAGTGGTAGAGTATTCAAGTGTTGACTTGAAGGACTAGTTATTGATGGACGCACATATGAGTTTAAATTTGTCCTTGGTGGCATAGGTCTATGGTACTCTATTGGGTAGTATTGTAAAGTTTAGACAGTAGCATTACCAGGAGAGATTGGACATTATACAAAATACCCATATGGATTTGGCTATCTATATTAATATTGTTAATGAGGTGGTGGCATGGCCCACGATTAGGGTTGTTGCCACTGCTAATAGTACTATTCTTGTGGCTGTGGTAAAGCTTCATTGGGATAGTATGTTGGTTGGAAGTTTTACCTGTAGTTACCTTGAGGATAAGGTAACATTTTAGACATTTGTTTTTTTAACAAATCTAGGATTAAGTGCATATGCCCTTGTATCTTGTAAATTTTCATTACTAAACAACATTCTTTGGGATGTTTGTACTAACACATGGCACATCCTTTCTCATTGGTGGAGCTTATGTCTAAATACTAAGCCACTGAAGACACTTTAAATTTTCTTTTCCAAAATATTTCTTCTTTTTGTTATCCTTTCCTTTTTCAAAGGCTATATTTGCTCTCTCCTTTATAATCTTTAAGGCTATTGTACATCTCTCATTGACTGAGTCCCAAATTTTTGCTACCTATGTTGCTACATTAGCGATAGATTTTTGGATTGGTAGAGTTTTCTTTTGAATTGCCTAATCCAAGATCTCTTCCTATTGTGTGTCACAAACTCATGCATTCCTTTTCTTGATAGATGGATTTCTATTGTACTCTTTAGTTGATTCTCTCTTTTGTAATTCACGTTCCTTCTTGGCCACTTGATCAATTAATCTTTGGATTCAATGGGAAGTCATATCAGATAATTGGCCCCTAGCATAAATCTCAAGGGTCTCTCTGGTCTTGTTTCATAACCCATCTACAATGTGCCTTAGTTGTTCCTGTTGTGAAAATCCATGGCCTGGACATCTATGTATTAGTGAATAATACTTGTCCATTGCTGCATCAAGGGTTTCATGAGTCCCTTGCTTCCATCCTTAGATTTTTTTCCTTAAGTTGGATACTTGTGAGTAGGTTTGGTACTTTTTATTGAAGATCTCTAGCATGGTACTCCATCTTCTGATTGATTCAAGTTTAAGGGAATCATATAGGTAACTATAGGTAGTAATTCAACCAGTAAGCATATTATTCGAGTGGAGCACCACCTAAAACTCAAGAGTAATATTAGCAATGGATCCACAGTCATGGGGGATGCCACCACCAAGGTAGCAGTATCCTTATTGGTAAACTAATCCCTATGGCTACTATGTTTTATAGCTTGTATCCCCACATGACTCCTCTAGTCATTCTTCCTTCCCATACCACTACTACATTCCAAAATTCTTGAGCACCTTCTCTAAGGGGGTAGTGTCCTTTTTCCTTTTATCCTCCTCAACACTCATCCACTCTTGCACCATAATCAACAATACCTTTTCCACCTACTCCATCTATGTAGGGTGAAATTTCCATGCAGCCACAATAAAGGAATGCCATGAGGGCAGTGAATCTATAGCTGGCTAACTAATCAAGAGGTCCTAGATTCAAACCTTGTAAGAGGTCATTCTTTAGAACTAATAGCCCCATGAAATCCTCTAAAACACCAATGGCTGCCAACCTTGCTACTTCTATCTCTAAAATTCATATCAAGTAGCCTTCAAATAAAAAATCTTTCCAAATCCATATTGTCATGGTGACTCATGTGGTCACAAATTAGATTAAGACTAGCCATCTCACTAGGAAGTGATATGATCTTGGGAGTCCCTTCATCTATTTGTAGATTGTAGAAAATGAATCGTGCAAGGCTTCTTTCAACTCAAGTTTCAAAGTCAACTTAATTTTCCAAGAGATGTATAAGGCTTAAAACATGCATCCTTTGAAAAAGAGAAAAATCAAATTAGAGCTAGTGGATCAATCCATCACTATCCCTTTGGGGCTAGTGGAGGACATCATGATCATCATCTGTGGATGGTTCTATCCTATTGATTTCCTAGTGATCCATGTGAAGAAATGTAAGGAGAACTTCTCTATCATCAAGAGAAAGACATGGTTGAGCACAATAGATGCTAGAATGGGGATTTGAGACCTTTTCTTGATGATTTACAAGAAAAATGAATTTGGAAAAATGGAGAAGAAGAGAGTTCCATGCATTACATATAGTAACACAATGTGCGATTGCTTGCAGAAACTAGGGACCATCAAAGACACATCACTTCAAGCATGTAATTAGTGTGTAGCAATAGTAGTGATCCAAAGGTGCTTGTATGAAGTAGCCACAAAATAAGAAGGTACCTGGTGGCTAATAAAAGATGATGAAACTAAATCAAATGTATGCATGGAACTAGCTAAGAGTGTTACCAGTACTTTTGTTGAGAGCATGGACAAACTAGAGCAATTCTATCACCAACTCTCTAATGCACAAAGTGAAATAGATTAGGGAAAGTTGGAGATCCATAGAAGTTTTAAGTAAGAGCCCCTTCATAGATGGGCTTTGTAACTAAACAAGGAAGACCCTTGGTATCTAAGCCCAAGGATGACTATCTGAACTAAAAGCCCATCAAACACAAAGGTTAATCGAGTGGATGGCAAAAGAAGAAGGAGAGTTATGTAAACGAGTGAATGTAGAGGAATATAACTAGGACCTAAATATTCAAAAGAAAAGGGTGCATATCTATGATGAGGAAAAAGAGGTAGCTCTTGATGAAGTGATTTTACAACAAATCTTACCAATAAAAAAGTCTCTTGATGAACTTGAAGCAAGGATAGATGAGTTGTGGGAGTTGATGAATGACAAAGTTATAACTTACATAGAAATAGTAGAGGAGAGGATAACAAAAAAAGAATCAAGTGATCAAAATGAGAAGAGGAAAAAGAATGAAGAAATAGGTAGAAATACTTATTGGCAAAAAGGAAAAGTGGCTATAGAAGAAGAGGCTATAAAAACCATAGAAGATGATGATGGATGTGACATTTTCCTATATGATCATGTAAAGGGCTATTGCCCAATCATGTTACATCTACATGAGTATTGGGCTTTTGCTTTGAATTCCATGTTTGTACAAAAGCAAATGCCTAGGAAATTATCTTTTTCACAAGGTACTTATAGATAGTCCTACAAATAACTATACTATCCTAATAGGACTTCTTCTTAGTCTCAAAACTACTATCAACCTCAATGGTAAAACCCATAGTTGTGGGGAAGGCCATCATCAAACCAACACTACTCTTATTGCCAGCCAAACCCTCATGGATATTATGTTCAATAACCTATTTGCCCAACTGGTTCTACTTCCTCTATATCAAATCACTACTAACACTCTCCTGAATATCATCAACCCATAGCATCTCTTGTGGGATCATCATCTCGCACCTCTTATCCTTTGACACATCCTCACTACTCTTATACTTCTCTCCATCATATGCCACCACCAATAATTCAAGAAGAAGGGGCACTATAATATCAATGAAAGAATTTCACTTGTGCTGTAAACATACATGGAAATAATCATGTTAGTATATCTTCCTAGAAATCTAGGAAACACTCCTTCCTTGGGATAGTTTCCACTCATGTAAATAAGATGCATAGATCTACTAGCTCATCAAAACCGACACAAGAACAATCTAGTGAAACATCCTTCCTTGGAAAAACAATGCCTCTTAATCCTATGCAAGAGCCAATAACTATCACCACTCCAACATGAAATGTAAAAGATAAACCTATCATTGAGGAGAGATAGGACATTCCATGCATTACTAGTAATAACAAAAGGGTGCAACTATGGGCTAAAGGTTCAAAGTATTCACTCAATTCCTACACCAGCCCACAACAAACATAAGGAACAAGAGTATGTGTGAAACAAAGTCTACAAAATAGCCACTAAACCAAAGAATATCTAGTGGCTTCCAAATGAGAATGCAAAATTGTTCAAACAATGCATGGAAGCATATAACCCATGTAGTAGTTCTTGTCCCAGCCATGAACTTAGTCATGGGGGAGATTTCCCATCTTGAACCAAGAACTAATAAGTTCTTTTTCAATTTTTTGCTTTACACCATCTTTAGTATGCTTTATCTTTCTTGAATATTTTACAATTTTTTTTATTTTACTTTATTTTATTTTTCATTTTTCTTATGCTTTTCTTATGTATGTTTTGTTTTTCCTTTATTGCCAATAGGACATAGTGATGTTGGAAATGTTTGTTGATGGTGGTTTGTGCCAAAATGTTATTTTATTGCTAATGTATGGATTCTATATTTGAATTTTGGTGTTTACAACTAAGACATGGTTCTTCTCATAATTATAGGTAGTGAGTCCATGTCATCCACCCATCCACAAAACTCTATGGTGTTCCCGTGTTTTGGAAGTATGAAGTTCCTTCCTTAATGAAACTTTTAATGAACTAGTGACTTTAGTAGTTTCCAAACTTGGAAAGAGTTAAATGGATAGATAAGGGTGTAACTTCAAGGGAATTTGACACTTTTTTATACTTGCATACCCTTTGGGGATGCATCAGTATTTTCATGGATTTCTCACCAATCTGCTATCAACCAATAACATAAAGTTTTTGCATGGTGTAGTTCCCATCCAAAAATCATAAAAATGTAAAATTGAAAAAAAAATGAAAATTCAAAGCACACCCCCTAGACAAAATAATGGGCTACAAGCGTTGGTTATGGGACTAGACAAACATGTTACCCATGCCTAAAGGTTCCCTCTAACTAAGGTCCTTCTCACTTCCTACTTCTCTTTTTGGAATGACGATTGATTTGTGGGGGTACTCTTGTACCTTGAGGGGTGGGCAAGTCTAAGAGTGTTAATGAGAAGTCACTGGAAGTGGTTGGTTTTAATTCAGATTGGGAATGGTCATTATCATGTTACTTTAATCACATAGTATTCGTAAGGGACTTCATGTGACCATAATTCGAGACTCCATTCCACTCTCTTTCTCATCATTCATCTATGTTTTCCATAATCCACCTCACTACCTCTTCTCATGTTTGTTTCAGATGTCTTAGTTTGATATGGCCAAAATCCTTTAATAGTCTCTTCAGTGATTTGATGCTTCACTGCCATAATCATTAATCAACCATGGGGCCCATGGACTCCTTAGTTTGAGGATACACAATGGCATTAATGGCATGGGCCTACTTTGGGGAGGACCCACTTGCATATCTCTTGGTTCGGTTGGTTAAGTTCCAAATCCCATAGGTAGTTTCATGATCAAATCTCCCCATTAGTGGCATTCAATTATGCACTTCTTCACAATGTTCTCCAATGAAAAACTCTTTTTTTTTGTTGGGAATTATCTAACCCTATTCAAGAATTTCATTATGTTCATAGCTTTTTTGGATTTCCAAGGACTTTATGTTTGTTTTAAAACTCTTTGTTTTCCCCTTATCTTTAATGTTGAAAATTTTTAGAGCCCAAAACCTTCCAAAGCCCATAACTTTCAAACCGCTTCTCTAATTTACCTCATTTTTTAGTCATACTACTATCAAAGGTAAGCTCTACATAGTGGGGATCACAAACCTTAGGTTTTTTTTGAATTGTTTTCAAAATATCTCTCACTCCCACATGGGTTTAATGAATAAAATAACATTAAATTCACTAATTTATGCAAGTTAAACCCTTCTAATGAACTCTGGTAGCCACAAAAATCAAATAATATTAAAATAATCAATCTACCATGATTATAACCTAGCCAAGTATAACTACCCAAAGAGACAAGGTAGCTAAATGTTATAAGTTACACATCATACACTAATCCTTGATTTTGTTGTGATCAAAGATGGCACCAAAATGGAATCATGGATTGGAAGTAGGACTGTTCCAATTAAAGGCTAAGTAGCCTAGAGTTGGAAGATGTTAATAGCCTAAACAACTGTAAGAGAAGGTGGTAGAAGCCCATGCAACAATACCTCTTTAGTACCATTTGATCTTCTTCCTCATCTTCAAGTCGCTAGAGAGGTTTGGATGTCAATTTTTGTCATGATGTTCAATTTTATTGTTATGAATACAAATTTTGCAAAAAATTATAAATTTATACACTTGGGCACTTAGCATCTATTTGTTTAGTTTGAGTTAGTTTATATGTTAGTTAGTCGATAATCCCATACCTTCCCAATATTTTGTAAGGAACTTGTTTCTCCTTTTGTTCACTTGAGGATGAGTTTTCATTTAGTCATGGGGGTATGATAAATTGCATTTTTCATTAGCTACAATATCAGAGCTTTGATATCATAGCACGTGCTATGTTATCAAATAGTTAATATCGTGGGATGTGTGCTTGCCTATAAATACAACACTTGGATGTACGATCCAAACATTGCATTCCATTCCTTAATTATTAGTGAACATCTTGCAATTTCTTTTCTCCAAAGTTAGAATATTGCCCATAGTAGGAGTTAGAAAGTATATGGATCTTTATTCAAGCACTAATGTGCCTGAGCACCTCAGTGTGAATGACAATAAAGATGAACTTTTTTGATCAAACCTTACAGCACTTGGAATAGATTAATGTTTCTGTTATGCATTTATTATTCATGAAATTGAATTTAATGAATTTTAATTAAGTAATTAATATCAATTAAATAACGAACATAAGTATGACTGCTTCAAGCATATGTTACACTTGGTAATCTTAGTAGCGCCTAACACTTGGTAGCCCAGTAGCATTGTAACATGTTTAGGATGTGTACAAAAAGTGGGAATGGATGCTTATGGTAGGATTAGTTAAGTGTTAGCTAGTTATTAGATTAATTAGATTAATTAAATATTAGTTTTACTTTATTTTCAACACTTAGATGAATCTAGTGAAAAAGAAAAAATGATGAAAATCATGTGCCTTAGTGACACTTAACCATACCTTTGCATTTCACAAGTGAAACTAGAAAGACAACAATCACATCCTTGATATTTGCTTCCTAGACCAGTGGACTTGGAGAGCTAAAGTCTATAGAATTCAACTGAATCAATCAAGTGAACACTAGTAGTTCATATGGTTGGGCGTAGGGACTACTCACCGCTCATCAACCACTAATCCATGGTAAGCCTAAAATGTTGATAATTCCCATGAGTTTCCAACATCAAATGTTGAAAAAGCTATAAGGCTAATACTTGATAATATTTGTAGCATAATGTGTTCTTCTCTTATATCAATTTTATTTTCCATGTTATTGTAGGAGTTAAAATTTATTTTCTATGTTGTTGAATTATTTAGTGTGTGGATCTATGTCTTTATGTTTCCATGTAATGTATTACATGACATAATTTTGCATTTTAAAAATAAGAGGGAATTGAGAAGTTGAATTAAAGTCAAAATATAGGATCTAGATACCACATGTTATGCATTGTAGCATTAGGACCACCTAAGGTCTCATGTAGTCATTTCTATTATGTTGGGATTAACTAAAGTACAAAGGTGGCACATCCTCATGAGTTAGGACCACAAGTCTTCTCTTCTTGTGATTTTATGATGATTAGATGGGGTCATTTGCATCCATATTAGAGTTTAGTATGGTCATAAGCACCTTCTTGATTTTATATTTATTCCATATATGTAAAGATTAAGGCAATTTTATGTAAAGATACCACTGTAGTATGAAAAAAAGCTTAAAGCAATAGCAGTGAATAGCTTGCTTTCATATCAGTGTCTCATTATTACATTTAGTTGTTTCATCTATTTCAATTTTATCTTAATTTATCATTGTTTTCATTAGTTTCAAACTTGTTTAAATTCAATATTAATCTCATCATCAATCAAAAGAAGAAAAAAGAAGATCTTGATTAAGGATCATTCTCCATTATTGCACATTGTGTACTCTTGATTGTTGTAGATTTGTGGAGCAATTACAAGTTGAAGGAGAGATCTCTTAGCCATTTGAGAATCCATTAGAGTTGAAAAAATAAAGTTCAACTATAAATTCATTCAGCATTTGAAGTGGTATGAAGACCTCCAATATTTTTATGTTTTGGGTTGCTTTTGTAACTATTGGATTGCCACCATCATCCTTAGTCCATGTAATATAGTTTGAGCTTTGTTGTGGTGTCATTTTGGGGTTGATTTTGACATCCCTTTGAAACCATGAGTTAATCATGACTCATGATTTACACTGAGTGCTACCACAACGTTATCATAAGTCATGGTATTACAACATGAGCCAATGATGACTCGTGATTGTGATAAAAAACCAAAGGAAGCTAAAGGCTGAAGCTTGACACATTTTGTATCAACCATAATAAATGGTTAGGGCATAGTGACTACTAAGTAACTCATGATAAACATGTCACGAGTGCTTCAAAAATCATGGTTGTTATCCTTAGCTTTGGGACATACCATGATTTGATCATGACTTATGGTCCTAAAACACAACTTGGCCATAAACTATGATCTATTATACCATGAGTTAACTACCATTATTTTTCATATTTTTAGCTAAATTTCAAAGTTAAGCTAAAATTATAGAAAGTAAAAGAAGATCTTATTTCGTTGCCATCTTCGAGAATACTAAGTTAACTAGACATTAAGGACTATTTGGTATGAAACCTCACCTATTTAAGGGTAACCCTCATAAATGACCAATTGTTGGATTAAGTTATTACTAGTATTAATCCTATAGCTATCCTAAGTCCTAGCCCATACTATCATCTTAGGTTTCTTGATGTGAGATACATGTCACTTAGTTGAAAAACTCTTCTAAAAAAACTTCATCATGATAAGACTAGATAGGTATCACATCACTAGGTTAATGAATCAAATTTGAAGTAAATTTTAACACTGTAAGACCTACCTACTCTACATCAATAACACTAATTCTATATATTCAACACTATAAACACGTCAATACATACCTAGAATGCTAGCTAGCCATTATTGTCAAAGATCATTGTTTATGTGAGATGTCATCTACATTGCGTCACTCCATGAAATGCATAAGAAATTCCTTATGCCTTAGGTCACAACACATAAAGACATTGTTGTTATAATCACCAAAGATAGAAGATGCTAGAAATATCAATAAATAAAAGTATAATTTGCAAAAATTGATGAATTATAATTCTCAAAACAACTAACAAGGGTTAGTAGAAAAGTAAGTTTGATGAGTAGCGAGTAGTCCCTATGCCTAGCCATACAAGTCACAAGTGTGGACTAGTGATCTAGTCAAATTTTGTGGACTTAGCTCCTAAGTGTACCTATAGACAAAGATGGTGACTTGGGGAAATGTGATCATTGTCTTCTTAGCTCTCACTTGTGTAGGTTCTCATGTATGGTTAAGTGTGAGCTAAGGCATATGATATTTATTTATAATTTATATTTTTATAGATTTAACCCTAAGCATTGAAGTAAAGATAAACAGTTGGTAAATTAACTATTCTAGCTATTTAACAATTCTAAGCTAACTAGCCTAACATAAGTATTTGGGCTCACTTGTTGTACACATCCTTAACTTGTATCAATGTTGCTAGGTTACCAAGTGTCAATCACCAGGCATACCAAATTACCACTACTTGGATTAAGAAGCATTGAATAGTATGCCTAAAGTGGTCATACTTATGTGTTCATTATTAAGCATATTAATTAATTAATACAAGAATGTAAATTGCATTAATAATAAAGTGCTTACAAGAAATATTAATCTAGTCCAAGTGTTGTAAGGAATGTCAAGAATCTCATCTTTATTGCTAGTCACATCAATGTGTTCAAGCACAAGATGCTTGAATAAAGATCTATAAAATTGTATAAGTTCCTACTTTGGGAACCCAGAAAATATTCTAACTCTAGTGAAAGAAAACTACATAAGTTTGGCTATGCTACTAACTTAACGTACCATAAATGTGATGGGTATAATCATTGATATAGGCTTGACATGACATTGCATTGATGCATCTTTCCATGCATAGATGAGATTGTGTCAATAGGGCTATGTCTATGGTGCTACATCAACGCATGCCTATTGAAATAGTAGTTGACTTATAATTCATCATACCCCCATGGCTAAGTGAAAACTCATCCTCAAGTGAACAAAAGTAGGATTGAGCTTCTTATAAAATTGGAAAGGTATGGAATTATTGATTGAATGAATTTAAATTTTGACTAATTCTAACTATTAACTAAATCTAAGTGTCAAATGGTACAAAATTATAAAAATTGATGTCCATGATAGCAAAATTAGATACCTTATAAAAATAAGAGTAGGATTCCTCGAATTGTTGAAGATGGGGCAAAGCTCAAATAGTGTGAGGAGGTGGAGGCTTCTAGAATGTTGAAGGACCTTTACCAGGATTTGGTACTCATGGTAGTGGTAATGGTTAAGGCTTTCCTACTACAATTGTTGCTTCAAGAGGAGGATAGAAAGAATTTAGAAATGCTTTCATTTTCTCTTCTTTACTTCATGGGTTGTATGCAGTCCATGCATCTTCGTCGATGTGGGTTGATATGTGGATGTTCAATGGGCAAGGCATTATTATGAAAGCCTCCTTAACATTCAAAAATCATGTTGCAAATTGTTTTCATTTAATGTTGAATGTCTTGACAAGGTTTTTTTTACTCGTGGTAATTGTTCATTCTCCTGGCTAGGTCCTTAGCAATTAATCATTGATCAGTGAATCAGCTCCTAACGACTTCAAGCTTTGTGTTGACTATCTCCAACTTTTGTTTAGTCTCTTTATGATTCTTAAATTTAGCTTCATAAAGAAGGTACAAACTAGCCACCTATTTCTCTCACTCTATCCTTAGCATCCCTATAGTTAACATAACCAAGTTTTCATATCAGACATTGGCAAGCTCCATATATCCTATCATCTCTTCTCTACAACTCCTTTAGGAAGATTTTAGCTTTATTATATGTCTTTAAGTTGTCAAAGATCAGCTACCATAGATCACCTCTTTGTTGAATTTCTTTCTTGTTTACTTCCTTTAGGAGTCCAACCTAGTTCCTATAATGATTTTTTACCATTTTAAATTTCACGGCCTCATTTTTCTAGGAGGCTACCTTAATAGTTATCTTTTGGCAAAGCACCTGGACTTTCTCCATATAGAGATTTTTATTCTTTGCTACCAACCTCCTAAAGTCAAGGCTCACATTAGCTAGCTACTTATGCTGTTATCACATAAATTTGACCATTTGATCCTTTTGCTTCTTGACATTTTGTAGGTGATGAATATCCTTGGTGAGGACTAAGTTGTCCTTGTGGGATTGAGCCAAGTTCTTATCGATGTTGAATGCAAGTACTTCTAACATTGAGGCATCAAATACTACCATCTCCTTTGCATTCTAATCCTCTTTAATTTTTTTCTAAAGCTACTAGAAAAATTCATTTTTGTTAAGGTTTAGGTTAAGAATGATGGGGTTGGAGAGATGGGCCCTTAACTCTGCAACTTCAGCAGCCAACCAATAGTTTTGGGTAGTGGTTGCCTATAGCTAGGTATTGACAATGATGAGCTTGTCCTTTGTCTTTAGCAGCTTTGATTTGGTTGTTGTAATCTCATCTGGGAGATCAAAGATCTTCGGAAGCAGTTGCCCAATTCCCACTAGTTGTCCCAACTCCTTCTCATGTTAGGTTACACTCAATCAACCACTTCCTACTCCTACAAAAGCTTGTACATCTTTCAAAGCATCAATGTTTGGCATGGTTGTGCTATGAGTGTTCAAGGCCTCGACCATCCTATCATCCATCACTTCCACTATTGTCTCCTATCCATGGTGCTACATCACCAAGACAATTGTCCCTTGCCTTCCTCTAGGATCACTGAGAAAGTTGTAGCATTCTCAAAGATCTCAGGGAATTCTTGTTATCCAAGGATGGACATCATAACTTCTCAAGTGCTTGGATTCATTCTTGCAAGCATCTACATTCTTTCTATAGAGAATAGCAGGGCGATCTCTTCTAGTCAGCTAATGGTTTAGGTAACCTCATTGAGATGACTCAATGTTGAAGGGTAGATTAGTGACTCTTCACCACTTATCTCACCTTGTTGCTATTGCAGTAGTTTCTCATGAAGTGTTCAATTTCTTTTAGTAGCTACCAAATCCTTTAGTGTGTTCTCTTCGACAAGTGGTGATGGTGGCCACTCCTCTTCCAACATATTCATAGCTACTTTATCCTTCATCACCTCCTATTAGGATGTAGCAAGAGCATGTTGTTAGCATAACATTCTATGCCTTGCCTTTGATAGAGTTTTCTAACAAGGCATGGGAATGGGAGTATCTTTGCTCATTCTCTTTGAAGCACTTCTCAATTGATGGAGAACTTACTACTTAGAGGAGTGCATGCATAGGCAAAGAAGGTTGTAATTTTGTTGGGCCTTACCATGGGATTCATGTGATAGGCTATTATTTTGATGCGTGCTTCACCTTAGTTAGTGTGTCATATTCCTTGCAGTCCACCCCATAGCAATGTTGGATCCATTCTTTCTTTGCTTTAGAGTTTTCTTAGATAGATATCTCTGTCACTATTAGCCCATATCAGGCAAGGTAAGGGCCTTCACAATGGCTTCAACCAAATAGAAGATAGTTATATCCTTAATCTTGAACATCATTTATTCATATTGATTGCTCCAAAATATATACATATTTCCCATGTACCATTCTCCACTAGATGAGAGAATGGGCCAAATGGGAGACCCTTGTAGTTGGATGTAGACTTTCTCAAGCACCAAGTCTAAGAAGGATTTGAAGTTAAGTTCTTGGAAAACTGAACTTTGGACCTCATTGGAACGAATTTTCTCAAGGTAGGCCTAAGTCAACATGAACGTTAGATTAGGCCTTGGCCTTAGCACCTCATCTTTTCTAGATTAGCCAATTTATACTATGGAAAATTGGTGAATAAATTTCACTTTGGGATTCTCTTGAAGAGCTCCTATTGCATGAGTAGCTTCAACGTCTTGTTCCTAGGGCTATTGTGATTGTTGTTCGTCCCTTCCTCCTTGTGGCCACTTCTTCCTTCCTTATGATGATCCTCCTATGGGTGCTCCCCTCTTTAGTATCATCTATGATCACAAATGTAACTAAGGATTAGCAATTAATGTGTAACCCTTCATCATTTTTGATACCCCTATCACTTGGTTAAGTTACACTTAGGTTAGTTTGTAATAATGGTAGATTGATTATTTTATTCATTGGCTACCAAAGTTTGTTTATGAGGTTTAACTTGGTGTAGATGGGAATTTTAATGTTATTTGAATAGTTAAACCTTGGGAGTTAAAAAAATTTTAAAAATTTTATCATCATAAATCATAGGTTTGTGGCCCCCATGACATAAAGCTTACTTTTAATAATTAGAGGGTTGAAAAATGAGGTGAATCAAATAAGTGGTTTGAAACTTAGGGCACTTAAAAGATTCTTTGGACTCTAAGAATTGCAAAAAATCTCCTCACATTATGAATAAAATGTGAAATTTTGGCTAAGTGTTGGTTCATATTTATAAATTTTTGTTAATGCATCAATAGGACTACATCAATGGAGATGTGTTGGTGTAGCCATTTGAGAAAATTTTCACAAATAAAAATTGAGTGTTGGGGAAGATTTTGATGATGAAATTAGAGTCCAAAGAAAGCCATGAAAGCCTAGAATGATGACAAATCATGGAAGAGGTCTTGTTAGGAAAGGATATGTGGAGAAAATTATATTGCTAAGGAGTGTAAAACTAGATGTTTTGTTTTGGAAAATGATTGAATTGAATGCAAAATAACTAAGGGACAAGAAGTGTAACAAAACTAGACCAAGGAGTATGCAAGCGGATCCTCCTCATAGTAAGCTCATGCCCTTAATGCCCTTGCATGCTATCATACCTAAGAGTCTGTAGCTACCAAGGATGATTAATGATCATATATTATTAAAATCAAATCCCCATAAGAAATCATTAAGGAATTAAGACATACCAAGATAGACACATCGATTAACCATGATATGAGGTAGTGAGGTGGTAGATGGCACGATTTTGATCAATGACAGAGAGTGTGTATGGTAATGGAGTCTTACATCCTAGTTACATGAAGTCCTTGTGGATTGTGTGGTTAATGTAACCTAATATTATCCCATCCTTAGTTAAAACCAAGTTCATATACTTCCAATGACTTTGCATTGGCACATTTAGATCATTCAACCCCTAAGAGTTCATGAACAATCCCAAAGATCACCCATCATTCCAAAGGGAGAAGAAAAGAGAAGCAAGAAGTTAGGAGGACCTTAGTTAGATGGGTACCTTCATGCATGGGTAACACATCTTTCCAACTCCATAACCAATTCTTGTAGACCACTGTTCAATCTAAAGAGTGTGCTTTGAATTCCCATGTTTTTTCTCATGGGAACCACATCATGTAAAGACATTCTTCCTATTAATAGTCAACATTAGGAATGAAGAGAAATCGATGAGAATACTCATAAAACTCAAGAAGGAGGTAGGTACAAAAGGTGACAAGTCCCCTTGAAGCCACACTCTTATAAATTTCACTTGATTTGCTCCAAGTTCATTAAGTACTAAGGTCACATGATTCTTTATAAGTTGTTATTAAGAAATGACCTCATGCTTTTAAGATAAGAGAATACATTGGAGTTGTGTGGAATGAGCAAATGATGTGAGTTCACTACTTGATACCATAAGAAAATCAATGTTCCATTAATCGATGTCACAATTTAAAGAAATCAAATCATTAAGTATTTAATTCAAACTATAGAGTTCAATTAAACTTTCCACAATTAGTAGTTGTATCGAGCACCAACGTTCAGATGGAAATAAAGAAAAAACACATGTAAGAAAATTTAAACAAAGAGAAAATATATAGAATAAATTGCAAAATACTCAAGAAAATGAAAACATATAAAGGATGATGTAAAACAAAAAAGTTGAAAAAAATTAAGAAGGCATTACAAGATTTTAGCATGACTAGCCATCTTCCCCATGACTGAGTTGGAAGGAGGAGATTTATTAGATAGAGCAAGCTTCACCATTAGTTGAGGTGTTATTGCCACTAGTTATTCCTAGCTCCAAGTAAGGTTTAACTTGGTGTGTGTTAACCGATAATCATTTTTTTAGGTTGGTAGGGTGGTAAATCAACATGGCCCTTGATGAAAATGTTGCATGTATAATATAAGATGCATCCCATAACATTTAGAATTTTGTACATTGAGTTACATGCATGGGGTTCTAGTAGAGAACCTTATCTCCTGGTTGAAATTTAACTTTTCTTATTTTGAGATCATTGCATTGCTTACTATGTGCCTTGTGCACTTCATTCAAGGATAGGGCTACTAATTCAATTTCATCTAGCATGTTTAAGTTCATTAATCTTTTTCTTTGGGCTAAACTTAAATTAAGCTCAAGGTCAAAGGTCGTTGAAAGTGTACAAAGCTCTATTTCAATAGGAAGAGTTTGGATTTTTCCATACACTAACTCATAGGGAGAATAACTGATAGGAGGTTTCCATGTTGAACGATAAGCCCAAAGAGCATTGTTGAGTTTGGTGCTATAGTCCTTCCTATACTTACTAACTATGCATGTTAGTATTTTTGTTATTTCCCTATTGGTCATCTTAGCTTGACCATTAGCTTGGAGATGGTATTGAGTTGTGAGTTTATGTTCAACACCCAAGCATTACATAAGTTTGCAAAAAGTGCACATGTGAAGTGGGCTCCATTATTAGAAATTAGTACCCTTGGCATACCAAACCTATTTACCACAATTTTTTGTACAAATCATGCCACCATAGAGCATGAATAGTTAGTAATGACAATAGCTTCAGTCCACTTTGTGCAGTAGTTAACAATGATGATGATGTACACCTTTCTATTTGACATGGGGTTGATTGACCCCATGAAGTCAATCCTTTAAAGATCAAAAGGCTCTAATGATTAAATCCACTATTGTGTCCATTCCATCTAAGCAATTATCCCTTCATCTCTTTGGTATCTATCACATGAACAAAAGAAGTGATGAGCATCCTTGAAGATTGTTGGTCAATAATATCCCATCATTAGGATTTTAATGGTCACCCTTCTCCCAACATAGTGATCCCCACAATGGTCTTTATGAGCATCATGAAGGACTCAAAGTTAATCTGTGTCAGATACACATCATCGTATGAGGATGATGAGCCACAATATCACGTATGCAATATTGCGGCCCGTTGCAATGTCTATAAATAAGAGGCAACTTTCCCTATTCTAGGCACTTAGACTTAGACCCTTAGTTTTTCCATTCCAGAGTTAGAATAATTTCCATGTGCCCGCAATAGGAGTCTTAAAGTGAACAGATCTTTATTCGAGCAAATTGTACCTGAGCACACATTTGTGTATGACAATAAAGATGAACTTTCTAATAAACCTTGCAGCATATGGACTAAGCTAAATAGTAATTAATTATTGTTAAATGTTTAAATGCTCTCCTAGATAATTAATCTCTCTCAACCCTTGACTCTCCTAGTTAAGTGCACTTAGTACGACCACTTCGAGCACGTGTGTAATGCTTGGTAACCCAGTAACGAGTAGTGTTTGGTAATCCCAGTAGCGTTGCACTAGTTCAGGGTGTGTGTAGGAATAGATACTAGTGCTAGGACAATTAGAACTTAGTTAGTGAAGAGTTAATGAAATTTAGTCACTTAGTTCTCTTCACCTTCCCCTATTAGCATAAGACGTTAAAAAGATTAAAGATATAAAATTCATATACCTCAAGCTTACTTAACCATACAACCATGAAAATACAAGTAAGTTTGGGAAGATAGCAATTGATTAACCTTAAGTGTTCCATTAAGGCACGTAAGAACTTAGTCCTTGGAGTTCGACTGAATTGTGCATGAGACGCTCATATTTGTATGGTTGAGTGTAGGGGTACCTCGCCACTCATCATTAGCACCATTGCTAGGGACTCAGTTGTTTGTGCGCTACGTAGAACATAGGAGATCATTCATATCATTGGGACGTTAGAATGAATCCTTATGGTTAATCAGGAAAAGATAAGACAATGGTAAATAGCACACCAAACAAGACAAAAATGTCTTCTTCTTCACACAAAAGCACTTCATTGCCTAGGACCAACACAAGAGACAATTGGTGGCACAACACATGTAACCAAGATCCACCAGTTCCATGTGGTATATATTCATCACGATGAGTATGTACATGACTTTACCTTTATTCTCCATTAAGATGAACAACTGCGTTGGAGAGACTTGGAGGGTAACATAGTGTTGCCTCTAGATCAAGTAGTCCCCAACATGCTTCTTTGTGCTCTCGCATGAATAGGCATGTCACAGTTATACACAGAGTACATTGCATGCAACCATGACACAAGGGACTACCATCCCACAAAAGCGCAATGTCAAAGGGACTTGCAACAGGAGAGATATCATACATCTTTGAAGGGTAAATGGCCCCATAATGTCCTACATGTTTTAAGCAAAATTGGAGATGGTGAACTAGTTTTAACAGGTTCCCCACC
>MNCI01027496.1:941466-990387 GCA_015680685.1 Gnetum montanum
AAGGCCATAAGAGTTCCCACAAGGCACCAAAAAGATAGTAGGATCAAGAGGTTAGACATGAATAATATCCCATGATTTGAAGGGGGATATAACGCTGATTCTCAAAACCACTTACAAGAATTTCATGATGCATGTGCCTTGTAGAACATCGAGAACAAATGGCAAAAACTAAAGTTGTTCCCAAGGACATTGGTGAAAGAAGCGGAAGGCTGGTACCAGTCCTTAGAACTGGAATCCATTCGAAGGTGGATTATGATGCTAGAACTATTTAATGATAAGTATCAAACATACTCCCGAGTGTCCAACCTACAAAAGCAAATCCAAGGATGGAAGCAAGGAAATCACGAACCCTTGGATGCTACCATGGGTCGTTATTACACACTGTTACATCATTGCCCGGGCCATGGTTACTCGTAGCAAGATCAACTACGCCATCTCGTAGATGGACTTAGGCACGAAAGAAGGAGAACCCTTGGAACGTATGCCCAAGGGAGATTATCAAAGCTTAGGTCCCATCAGGTCCATAGATTGCTAGAGCAAGTAGCCAAGGAAGAAGGGGAGCTACGTAAGAGAGAAAGTGTGGAAGAGTACAACTAAGATTCTTCCCTCCAAAAAAGGGGAGTGAGATTCTATGAGGAGAAGGAAGAGTCACCACTCGAAGAGATGATGAATAGGAAAATCTTACTACTCCAAAAATTAACAACAAAAGTGTCAAAAAAGGTAGACCAAATGTGGGACTCCCTAGATAGTAGATTTCACACTGTTCTTAAAATTGTAGAGGAGTCTAAAGAGTGAGGTAGCAACTATGACAAAAAGAAAAAGAGGGACATGGACCATGCATGTAACAAAGGTAAGGGTAAAATGGCCATCACTGAAGAGGTTGTGGATTCTAACACAGACAATGATGGTGGATATGAGATATGCCAATATGACCATCCTAAGAGATGTTGCCCAGTAATCTCACATCTACAAGAGTCTGGGATGTATGCACTCAACCAATGACTTAACAAATGGCAAGCACCCCAATGGTTACCTTATCCCCAAGGTAACCCAAGGTAGTTCCACCAACCTTTAACGTATTATCCAAGTGGGAATCCGTTACAACCTATTAAGCAACACCAATAGTGGTAATATCCACAGTCATGGTAGATTCCACCACCAAGGCAACAATACTCTTACTAAAAATCGGACCCATATGGCTATTACGTGCAGTAGCCAATCTCTCCACATGACTCTATTGGTCATGTGACGCCACAAAATCACTACCAAGTTGGAGAGTATTATAGGACTCCTTCTCCTAGGAGAGACAACCCATAGACATACCATCCTCCAAACCCATCCGCAACTCTCACACCGATAGCCCCATTACCACCCACTCTAGTAATGCAAGGGGAACTTCCCACTCAACCACAACAACGCAATGTTACAAGAGCTATGAATCCTCAACTCGTAGTTGGTTTTGACAACCTTATGAAGAAAAGACCTTTCTTCAAAACCAACAATCCAGCCAAGCCCTCACCATCACAAGCGGTTGAATGTCTGAACACCTCCCTATCAAATAAGGCTTCAGGGCCTCCTTCAATCCAAAACTCGAGCTTAACACACACGGTTATGTTAACACATGTCGTTACTGATTGGATTAAGGTGGGCCACCTTTCTAGGAAATTCTCTAATCCTAGAAGCCCTCTAATCTATCTCCAGGTCATTGGGAATGAACCATATAAAGCTTTTCTGGACTCAGGTTCCGGAGTCAACCTAATATCACAAGAGATGTATAAAGCTTGGAACCTGCCTCCATTAAGGAAGAGTAACATTCGACTAGAGCTGGTCGACTAGTCCATCACTGTCCCCTTGGGACTGGTGGAGGACATCATTATCACTGTATGTGGGTGGTTGTATCCAGCTGATTTCCTAGTGATACAAGTAAACAACGGTACAGGGGACTTCCCAATAATAATGGGGAGAGCATGGCTAAGTACTATAGATGCACACCTAGGAATCCATGATCTTTCCCTGGAAATATCCAAGAAGAACACTTTTGGAAAGATCAAGAAGAAGAAAGTTCCATGCATCGCATATAGTAACACAAGGTGCCATTGCGTGCAAAAATCATGGGTTATGCAAAGTTTAGCATTACCTGCATGCAATCGGTGTGCACAAGACATTAATATACAAAAGTGCCTATATGCAACAAACACACGACAAGAAGACACCCAGTGGCTGATGGCTAATCAAGAGAGTAACTCACTAACATGCATGGAACTAACTGAGGGAATAACTAGTGCTTACATTGAAAGCATAGATACACTAGAGCAAGTTCGTTGCCAACTTCCAAGCCTTAAACCTAAAAACATCAATTGGGAGAAGTTGGAAATTCCTGAGAGATTTAAACAAGAGCCCCTAGATTTGAAACCATTGCCCACCAGTCTGGAGTATATGACCCTCAAAAGTGGAAAACTGGTGATCATCAACGCAAGACTTGTTTCCAAACAAAAAGAAAGACTATTGAAGCCTTTGCCTGGTCATAACCTGAGTTAAAAGCCTCTGTGATAAACAAAAAGAAAGACTGAGTTAAAAATCGGTGGTCAAAAGCCTGTGCCTGGTCATAACTTGAGTTAACTGGAATAGATCCTAGGATATGCCAGCATAGGATTTACACGGACCCCTCCATGAAACCTCGAAAACAACCACAGAGGCGATTAAACCCAAAATTGAAGCAAATAGTAAAAGAAGAAATAGAACAACTTCTTAAGGTCAGGTTCATATATCCCATTGCTGATAGTGAATGGGTTAGCCCTTTGGTGATCATGCCTAAAAGGGAGGAAAATGGAGGGTGTGTATAGATTTTAGGCTGCTAAACATTGCAAAATTTAAGCATCACTTTCTATTGCCATTCATTGACCAAGTCTTAAACACCATTACAGGGCATCGCTATTATAATTTTTTGGATGGCTATAGTGGATATAATTAAATACGGATAGCCCCAGAAGATCAAGCCAAGACAACGTTCACCAGTCCTTGGGGAACGTTTGCATATAAACAAATGCCGTTTGGCTTGTGCAATGCTCCTGCCACATTTCAATGTCTAGTTCTAAGCATATTCCAATAGCAGATAGGAAATGGAGTGGAAGTCTTTATGGACGAATTCTCCATGTATGGAACAAGCTTTGATCAAGCCTTGGACCAATTAGAGCAAGTGCTAAAATGATGTGTAGAAACCAACTTAAGGATCAACTGGAAGAAAATCCATTTGATGGTCCAAGAGGGTGTAGTGCTTGGGCATAAGATTTCACATTTAGGAATAGAGGTAGACCCAGATAAAGTTAGGGTCATCCAAGGAATCACCCGTCAACTAAAAATTGTCAAAGACATTTGGTCATTCCTTGGATACACTGGCTATTATAGGAGATTGATTGAGAACTTCTCCAAGATTGCCAAATTGTTGGTAAAGCTCACAAAGAAGGATGCACCATTCAAATGGACCAGGGAATGTGAACAAGCATTCCAAACTTTGAAACAAAATCTTGTAGAAACTCCTATTCTATAAACTCCTAATTGGTTCAGACTATTCCATATAATGACTAACACATCCAATTATGCCTTAGGAGCCATACTTACACAATTAGATGACCAAAAACGTCTTTACTACATCCACTGTGCAAGTAGGAGTATCGCCGGTGCACAACTTAACTACAAAACTACAAAAAAAGAATTAATGGTTGTAGTGTTTGCACTGGATAAGTTTAGGCACTATGTGTTAGGTTACAAAGTGTTCATCCATACGGATCATAGTGCAATTAGGTTCCTCATGAACAAGCCAACGGTTAGCCCTCATATTATACGATAAATGGTAATCCTATAGGAGTTCGATATAACAATGATTGATCAAAAGGGCACTAAGAACATAGTTGCAAATCATTTATCTCAGTTGCACTGGGACAACAAAGAGGATGAATATGCCATATCTGATCATTTTCCTGATGAAGCCCTCTTTGTTGGTGTAGTGAATAACCAACCCATGGCAACTAATTGGTATAGTAGCATTCTCACCTATCTTCTTACCCAACAAACACCACAGGAGCTGGACTTTAGGAAGAAATAACAGTTTCTTCATAGAGCTAAGTACTTCATGGAGATCAACAAAAAAATTTACAAAGTGTGCCCTAATGGCTTGGTTCGATGGTGTGTGCTCAAGGTGGACCAACTAAGAGTTCTCCAAGACTCTCATTAGGGCCCTTGTGGGGGTCACTATGCAAGGAGACAAACGACTATTAAGATCCTGCTTGCAGGATATTACTGGCTAACATTATCTTGGGATGCCCTTCGATTTATCCAATCTTGCAAGCATTGTCAATGTGATGGGGGAATGACTACTAGAACGGAGGGTCCATAACAATGGATTCAACCTTTAGAACCCTTTGACATTTGGGGAATAGACTTTATGGGGCCCATTACACCAATGCCCAATGGAAAAGCTTACATCATTGTTGTTGTTGACTATCTAATGAAATGGGTTGAAGCAGCTACTGTTAAAGATTGCACATCATCTACAGCTACACGATTTATGCAACAACAAGTCGTAAATAGGTTTGGTGTGCCACGTGCACTTATCTTGGATAATGGAACACACTTCATGGGTGCAACCTTTCAGAAATTGATGCAATGCTTAGGGGTTGAACATAAATTGACTGCACCTTATCATCCCGAAGCTAATGGCCAAGCCGAGGTCACTAATCAGGAGATTACTAAAATATTAACAAGGACAATTAGCAAATATAGGTGAGATTGGAGCACTAAACTGAATGATTCTCTATGGGCATACTGCTCCACTTGGAAACTCCCTATAGGCTACTCTCCTTATGAGTTAGTATACGGAAAACTTCCAAAGCTTCCAATTCAAACCAAGCTCTGTATACTATCCATGGCTTGTGACCTCCATCTTGACCTTGATCTAGCACAAAAACAAAGGTTGGCAACTCTAAACCTACTAGACGAGAATCAATTGGTTGCCCTGTCATTAAATGAGTAGCACAAGGTACATAACAAGCAATGTCATGACTTGAAAAGTCAAAAGGTTAAGTACCAACCAAGAGATAAGGTCCTCTACTGAAACCCCACACATGTTCCACAATGCAAAAAATTTCAAACATTGTGGGAAGGGCCTTACATCATTCGTACAAACTTTCCTTCAGGGGCCATGACCATCTACAAACCTGAGAGCCCTGATAAGAGACTACTAGTCAATGTGCAACAAACCAAACCCTTTCATGAACTTAGAACAACCAGTTCACATAACACATAGGAGAAAAGACAACCTCGCTCATTATTTTGGATCTCCTCCTTTCAACTTAGTCATGGGGGAGATGGCCACCTCTGTTGATCAATTAAGGCCCTTAGTTCCTTTTTAAGTATTTTGTTTTACACATTTTTGTTTTACAAATTTATTTCACTTTTCTTATTTTTATTTTGCAACATTGTTCATACTTTTTCGTTATTTGTATGTTTATTTATTTTGTTAGGTTTGTCACCTAATAAGTGCTCCTGATGGTGGTATGAACTGTATTCTATTGGTTGCTAATGTTTTGTTTTTACCTTTGAGTTATAATGTTGATACTAAGGTATGGTTATTTTGATATAACAGGCAATGAGTCCATGTCATCCATGCATCCATGAATTTGTATGATCTCTCTTAGCTTGAAAATGTATAGTCCCCTTCTTTCAATAATAAGAACTATCAATGAATTGGTGACCGAGCATTTCTCAAACTAAGGCAGGACTTAAGGATTGAACATTGTGTGACTTCAAGGGGATTTGATGGATTTGTGCTGGCCATTCTCTTGGGTGCTTGGATGTTTTCTTCTTGAGTTTTCCTTACCATTCCGACATTGCTCCATTATTGGGAAGTTGAGCTAACAAAAATAATAAGTCTTCACATGGTGTGGTTCTCAAGCAAAATAAAAAAAAAGAGAAAAAAAGAAGAAGAACTCAGAATTCAAAGCACACCCTTTAGAAGAAATAATCATTTGGGCTACAAGCATTGGTTATGGAACTAAAAAAACATGTTCCCTCTAACTAAGGCCCTTTCTCACTTCCTACTTTCTCCTTTTTCATTTCATTGGAATGGTGGTGACTTTTTTGCAAAAGCATTCTTATTACTTCAAGTGGATGGATTGGCCAAATGTATTAATGTGAAGTCAATGGATGTGGATTATTTGAGGCTGGATTCGGAATGAGATCTACTAAGTCACATTAACCATTAATACACAACGGGTTGTACACCACCTTGTTCTTGAGACTCCATTCCATTCTCTTCTTTCCATCATTCTTTCCCCATTTTTCACCTCATTGCTGGTTGTATCAATAGTCCATATTTTTTTGATGCATTGTTTTCTTTTTTGCTAAATTCTTGTGGTTAAGACTTTAACTCTTGCTTCTAAATGGCATTTTTAGAGCCTACAGACTCTTTAAATGTGGGACTTCCAGGGCATTAAGGGCATGAGCCTACTTTGGGGAGGATCCACTGGCATTCCTATTTTGTGCATCAATTAATTTCTTTCCCTTAAACATTTCTACAATCAACATTTATTTTGTTAATTTCCTTCTCTGACATCCATTTCATTGGCATTGCCATTGTTTCTTTTTCTCCATCTTTCTTATTCCTTATCTTTTTCCATTCTCTTGCTATCAAAATTTCACTCTTAGTCATGGGGGTCCTAGTCCAATTTTTTTGATTTTCTCTTAACCCCTACACCTTGGATAGTCACCAGTGTTATATATCTAGAATCTGCATTAGCCATTTCACAACTCAGCCAATGGACCCTACACTGAGGTAAGGTATCAACTGCATTGTGATTCATTTACCCTTAGTAATATAAGACTGTGTTGTGTGTGCAGATGGCAATCATACAACAATGGATCGGATCTGGAGGAAACACTTAGAATGGACTGGTGCTGGAGCAGTTATGCAAGGAACAGGATTGATGGCACACTTATGAATAACCAATGGAAGACACAATTTTGGCATCAGTAGCAACACATCTCCTTCTTTTCTCTCTCTTCTCTCTCAGCTGCCAAATAAGGCTAGATGTCAAATGTGTATAGTGTTCACTCTTGTTATAATGAACACTAATATTGTCATGTGTTGTAATGATGATCTATTCATGTGTCACCCCATTCACCATTAGTGTCATTCAAGTTAATAACCCCATACCTTCCCAAGGAACTCGAGGACGAGTTTTCATTCAGTCATGGGGGTATGATGAGCTGCGATATCACGTACGTGATATCGTGGCCCGCTGTCTATAAATAAGAGGTAGCTTTCCTTGTTCTAGGCACTTAGACTTAGAACCTTAGCTAAATTCTTGCAATTTTGTCATTCCAGAGTTAGAATAATTTCCATGTACCCATAGTAGGAGTTTTAAGGTGAACAGATCTTTATTTGAGCAAATTGTACCTGAGCACACATTTGTGTACAGCAATAAAGATGAACTTTCTGATAAACCTTGTAGCATATGGACTAAGCTAAATAGTAATTAATTATTATTAAATATTTAAATGTTTTCCTAGATAATTAATCTCTCTCAACCCTTGACTCTCCTAGTTAAGTGCACTCAGTATGACCGCTTTGAGCACGTGTGTAATGCTTGGTAACCCAGTAACGAGTAGCGTTTGGTAATCCAAGTAGCATTACACTGGTTCAGGGTGTGTGTGGCAAGTGGGAATAGATACTAGTGCTAGGACAATTAGAACTTAGTTAGTGAATAGTTAATGAAAGTTAGTCACTTAGTTCTCTTCACCTTCCCCTATTAGCATAAGACGTTAAAAAGACAAAAGATATAAAAGTCATATACCTCAAGCTTACTTAACAATACAACTATGACAATACAAGTAAGTTTGGGAAGACAACGATTGATTAACCTTAAGTGTTCCATTAAGGCGCATAAGCACTTAGTCCTTGGAGTTCGACCGGATCACACGTGAGATGCTCATATTTGTATGGTTGAGTGTAGGGGTACCTCGCCACTCATCAAAGGCCATCTACATAACCCTTGTAGAGGTTACCTTTGATTTCCATGAAACGTTTGACCTCATGAAGAAACTCTTATTTCTTCTTATTGTCCCATTCATGTGTCATCTTCTATGTGAGTAGGTAGGAGAGGATGTGATTGTACCAATTGGAATCTTTAGCATTTTGAACATCAAAAGCACAAAAAAAAGAGAAGATTATTTAGAAATTGATTAGATAATGATCCTTCATCCTCTTTCCTATATCATCATAACTGAGACAAGTGGTTAGGGACCACTTTCTTAGTTCCCTTTCTATCTATCATTGTAAGATAAAAATCCTGAAGAATCACTAGTTATCATATGACAAGAGAGCTTACCATTGGTTTATTCATGAGAAACCATATGGTGCTATGGTTAGTGTACACAAAAACTTTGTTTTTAAGCATGTAGTGCCTAAATTTCTCTAAGGTATATACCACTACCATGAGTTCCTTTTTACTAGTGGTGTAGTTTAGTTGTGCACCCAAAATGCTCATGCTTGCACAATGGATATAGTATGGACATTTCTAATTATTCAATTATGTAAGCACAACCCCCAAAGCATAATTGGATGCATTGGTCATAATGTGAAATGGTCTGGACCAGTCAAGTGCCCATAGAATTGGAGTTTCTATGAGTTTTTATTTTAACTATTGGAATGCGCTCTCATATTTCCTAATCCAAGTGAATGGTTCATCCTTGTTTGTAAGCTCCACCAATGTTTTGGTAATTTTCAAGAAGTTTTCAATGAAGCACATGTAATAACCTGTGTGGCCAAGGAATGACCATACATCTTTCATTGTTTTTGGTTTCCTTGTTGATGAGTCACAAGGTATCCCTACGCCCAACCGTATGAAACAAGCATTCACACATGATCTAGTTGAATTCCGTAGATGGGACTAGTCGTGGCATCTAAATCATTATGCCTTGATCACAGTTCACTATCTTCTCATTTGGACTAGTGGTAGCTTTATCATGTATGGTTTATTCTAAAGTGAGGCATATGATAATTGTTGTTGTTTTAGCCTTATGTTACTCCTAATGATAATGAAGAAATTAATTATTTAAGCTAATTAACAATGGAAAGTAAAGTCTAAACTAGCCTACGTGCAATGAGTATCCATCCCTAGCTTGTCATACAATCTTGAACCCACATATCCACTACTAAGATTACCAAGCACTATGCTACTAGGTGAACCAAGTAATAACATTGCTGGGGTTACTAAGTGAATATGTGTTTACACTCGAAACTAGTTGCACTCATTTTGCCAATTCATTAATATGCATGGAAATGTAAATATTAACTAAGTACATGAAATGTAAATTACATGGAAAGTAAATATAATCTAGGGAAAAGTGTTTTAATGAATAAGAATCAATCTCAAACTTATTTCCATTCATGGAATGTGTCTAGGTACATTTCCACTTGAATAAGACATCATACAATTAACTTAGATCCACACTGCATGCACTCACTGACTATTTTCTAAGACTATTGAATAAAACTACAAGAGTTTGGCTACTCTATTAACTAATTGCCTTCCAAACTGTGCATCCAAGTGTTATATTTATAGGTCAGCACACATCCCCCGATATCAAATATTTGATAACATGGCATGCGATCCAATATCAAATATGCAATATCATGGCTCCAATATTAGAGTTAAGATATTGAAGTTCTGATATCATAGCCTACCAAAAATTAACTTTTTTTTCAAATAGATGTGATATAGCATCAACGATATTGTAGATGTGACGTAGCATCAGTAATATCCCTGCCAATTAATGATTCATCATACCCCCACGACTAAGTAAAAACCTGTCCTTGAGTTAATAGGATAAAACTGAGCTTTCTTTATAGCAAATTGTGAATGATGGGATTATTGACTAACACTAACTACTGACTAACTCTGAGTGCCACATTAAAAAATTTTATTCAAGTGCATGCATACAAAATGAGAAAGTGACAAAAAGACTGGACAAACATTGAAGATTACAAAATTTGTAGAGGTCTTCAAGAATCTACTAAAGATGATTCTTCTTGTTGCCATTAATGATGGTAGACCTTAACCTTGATTGTTATGTTGATGCTTCTTTAGTTATGCAAAAAATTCTTGAAGGGTGGACTAAAATTTCTTCTCATCATCCCATGGATCTAGCAAACATACCAAGTTTGAGTTGCTATCTTGTATGTGCTACAATTTGTCCATGGGCATATCCTCCATTGTTCCCTTCTTGGCTTTGTTTTCATGCCTAGCAAAAGACCTTTTCTTTATCATCACTTGTAATCACCAAAGGATCAACATTAGTTTTGGTAAATTTTCCTTAATAATTAACCCTTTTTGGATCCCTTATTTTGCATTTAGGCACAAGGTAATGATAGCATACTATGCCCAAGGCTACAAGGTAACTAAAATCATCAAGATATTTACATGATTTTGATCAATTAATATTAGTTACCATGATGTTCAAAAATCGAATATTGGAAAAATTTCAAAAATTTTAAAGCATGCATCCCTAGCCCCTATGACTAATAAGCGTAATTTCAGAAGCACACAATTTTTTCAAATAATTAAAACCAAAGGTTTGATTCAAAATATGGCTAAGAAGTATTGAACTTGAAGGATATTTTAACATAAGAGTAGGAAAACATAAAAATGTAATTGAAAGGGATGAGAAGTAGTCCCAAAATTATGCATATATTCAAAGAAAATATCATTGATGTTTTGGAAGATGTAAAGGTTAGTTCAAAGCCATGATCAACAAAAGTTATGCATGTATGTCCTTTCCAAAGCAAGCTTCTATCATAATTCCCTTGCATAACCACTTCTATAGATGTCTGTGGGAATCCTAGAAGTTAAATGTAGATCATGCCTTTGTTCCAAACAACACACAACTAACATGGTTAAGATGTTGCAATATACTACATAAAACTAGAAGGCTCATAATCTCATGCAGCAATGAGGTGAATAATGGGATGAGAAAGGATTGCAGACATTGGGATGTAAGGTACTTGACCATGTCCATAATAGGTTCTTGTGAAAAGTGTGATTAAAATGATTAGCATACCTATGTGTCCAAGTTCAGACCAACTCCATACCATGAACAGTGATCTTGCATTGATGTGTTCCTTCCTACTAACCACCATGAGTCCATAACCACCTCAAAGAACAATCATCACTCTAAAAAGAGAAAAAGGAAGGAAGGGCCTTAGTTAGAGGATCACCTTTAGGCATGGGTATTATGTATTTCTAGCCTCATAACCAGTGCTTGTAGCCTATTATTGCATCTAAGGGATGTGCTTTGAATTTTCATTATTGTTTTTTCTCTCTCTCTCTTTTGTTTTTTTTATGGGACCCACAGCATGCAAAGACTTTAGCTTCCTATTATTGGTTGATGGAGGAGTGATGATACGTTCCAAGAGGAGTCATAAATTAGCTGAAGGAAGTCATTAAGAGAAACCAATAAGTCCCCTTGAGATCACATCCTTTTCCATTCCCACTTGGTCATTCCCTCTTTTTCAAGGTACAATGATCATTGATCAATTTAGTTTCATGAAGGAAGAACCAAATTTTTTCCATGAAGAAGGCCTTTTATTCAGAGAACTGGAGGAATGAATGAGGTGGTCTCACTACTTTACACAATTAGTTACCCAATTATCTTGATAGCATAGGACAAAAACCCAACACATAACATTGACATCTGCATCATGACTTGGCAATATTATTAACAAAAACATGAAATATATTCATAAAATATAAAGAGAATGACTCAAGAAAAGACAAAAATATAAAGAAAAGACAAATATTAAGAAATAGAAAACATATGAAGAATTAGAAAATTTTAGAAGAAATAGTAAAATGATAAAAAAAATGTAAAACAAAAAGAGGGAAAAATACTTATTAGTTCTTCAACTAGGATGTAGCATCTCCCCCACGACTAATCTTATAGTTGCACATTCGAGAGGTGGACTGCATAATCCCCTAGTTATACACCACCAATTTCCAATCTATCACCATTACTAATTTAAGTAATCATGTTGTAGCACATCTAACATTGGTGATGGTCTCATTTAGATCATTCAAAGATGTATCTTCATCTAAACTTGAAGGTAGTTCCATTTTAGGGGATCCAAACATGTTTACTTCTTCTTCTTGATTTTCTATTTTAATTCCTAGGTCTCTATGTTTAATATCCTCTTCTGGTGTATAATTAGAGTGTAAGATATCTGTATCTAAGTCCTCAACTTGGTCCATTTTATTAAGTCTAGAAATAATAAGTGAATCAATTACATCCATGCATCTTTAAAACAATTTTATATTCTCATTTTCAAGCCACCAGGTGTCTTCTGGTTTAGTGGCTACTATGTAGTTTGGTTTTTGCTCACACACTTGTTCCTTAGATTTTTTGTGAGTTATGTTAATATTTTAAATTTTTGGTCCACAACTACACCCCTTACTATTAGTGATGCTTGGATTTTCCTATCTTTCCACAATGATAAGTTCATCATTTATGTCTTGTTTTGGAGTGGTGATGGTTGTTTGTTTTAGCATATGATTAGGAGACATTGTTTTAGCAAAGAAGGGTGTTGCACCAGTGCTAGTTTTGATGTGCTAATAAGTCTACCTATTTTTTGCTTGTGTAAGGAAACTACCCTAAAGAAAGGATGTTTTCGAGATTGTGGTTGAGATCTACTAGTGTTATCATTTCTATGTATGTTCATAACACAAGTGGCATTCTTTCGTTGATGTTGTAGTGTCAAACCTTCCTATGTTGTTAGCAGTGACAAAAGGTGGAGAGAAGTATGAGAATATTAAGGATATCATGGAGGATGATAGGTGTGAGGTGGTGATCTCATGGAAGATTTTGCGGGATGATGATATTCAAGAGAGTGGTAGTGGTGATTTTAGGTAGCAAAAATGGAACTAGTCGGGAAAATAGGTTGTTGAACATAATACCCGTATGGGTTTGGTTGAAAATAAGGGTAATTTTGGCTTGATGATGGCCTCCCCCACCACTGTGGGTTTTTACACTGCAATTGATGATAGTGTTAATGTTAGTAAGAAGTCCCACTAGGATAGTATAGTTTGTTGTAGGACTATCTATAATTACCTTGTGAGAAAGGTAATTTCCTAGGCATTTGCTTTTGTACAAACTTGGGATTCAATGCAAAAGCCTAATACTCATGTAGATGTAACATGACTAGGCAATAGCCCTTCGAATGGTTATATATGTAGATGTCACATTCATCATCTTCTTTGGTGGTTGAGACTACAGTCATTTTCCCTTTCTAGCGATCAATGTTCTTACCTATCTCTTGGTTCCTTTTCCTCCTTTTGTTGTGGTCACTTGATTTATTTTGCATTACTCTCTCTCTATGATTTCTATGCAAGTTGTAACTTTCTCATTTACCCATTCTGACATCTTATCAAACCTTACTTCAAGTTCAATAATAGAATTTTGTATTGACAATGTTTGTTGCGAAATCACCTTATCGAGAGTTGGCTCTTTTTCCTTATCATAGATGTGGACCTTCTTCTTTTGAAGAGTTGGATCCAAGTGACATTTCTCAACATTCTCCCATTTACATAGTTGTTCCTCTTCCTTTGCCACATGTTTGATTAGATCTTAGATCTAATGGATTTGTAGCTTATATCATTAACCTTGAACATACATCACAAGGATCTCTATCATTTCATTACGAAGCCCATCTATGTTATGGAAAAGTTGCTCTTTCTTAGAGAAATCATGGCCATGACATTTATGTAGTAGCAAATAGTATCTGTCCAAGGCACATCCAAGGGTTCATGATTTTCTTGCTTCCACCCTTGGATTTATTTTCTTAGGTTGGACACTCTTGCATAGGTTTGGTATTTTTCATTGAAACGTTCCAACATTGTGGACCATTGGTGGATGGAATTTGGTTTTAATGATCTACACCAACTTTCAACTTCATCTATTAGTATTCTAGGAAAGAGCTTAAGCTTTTGCTACTTATTTTTGATATTTTGCAAGGCACAAGCATCATGGAAGGCTCATAAGTCATGTTGTGGATTTAAATTATAGCCTTCCCTAAATTTAGGAATGTTGTTCATGTCAAGCCATTTGATGCAATTGTCCCTTTGATTCCTTTGGGGTATTTGAGCTACATCCCTAATCTATGTCAGGCCCCTAGTAGCCAACAAGGGTTCATCTATACCAGACACATCATGTGATGATCTTTTCTATGCTCATCTTAATGTCTTTGATTTTGCCCTTGGGTTCAATTTCTACATTTATCTTGACCCTATAGTGAAGCTCTATCTCTATACCTACATTCATCTTTGTTAGAACTAGACATTGAAGAGGAAGAGGAAGATGAGGAATTGACAGAATCACCATGGCTCCTATAGTTCTTCCCATTGTCCCTTGATTTATCTTTTCTAGATTTAGAGGAGGTCCTAGGCCTTGAGGCCCTCCTTGTTCTAGGACTTACTCCATCTCCTTTAGGATTTTCTACACTAGCTGAACATTGTCTTTGAGTGTAGTAAGGGTCTAAATGAGCATAGGAAATCCTTTCTTGAGGTTGTTCACTCTAGTTCTCTTCAATATAGATCTTACCATTTCTCCTATGAGTGCTTTCAGCATGTGATGTAATCTTGGTCGTATGTGAAGAAGACATGATTTTACCTAATAATGTATGTAACTTAAAATATTAATATATTCTAAGAGACAGATCATTAATACCTTTATAGTAATCATGTATAATATAACTAATCTATATAACTAGCACCATCCCTAGCAATGGCACTAATGATGAGCAGCGAGGTACCCCTACACCCAACCATATGAATCACAAGCATTCATGCACAATCTAGTCAAATTCCATGGATGGGACTAGTCGTGGTATCTAGATCGTTATGTCTTGATCATAGTTCATTGTCTTTCCACATAGACTAGTGGTACCTTTGTCACATATGGTTTAGTTTGAAGTGAGGCATATGATAATTGACGTTGTTTTGGCCTTATGCTACTCCTAATGATAATGAAGAAATTAATTATTTAAGATAATTAACAATGAAAAGTAAAGTCTAAACTAGCCTACATGCGATGAGTGTCCATTCCCAGCTTGTTGTACACATCTTGAACCCACATATCTACTATTGGGATTACTAAGTGCTATGCTACTAGGTGAACCAAGCAATAACACTACTACAGTTACCAAGCAAATATGTGTTTACGCTCGAAACTGGTCGCTCTCATTCTACCAATTCTTTAATATGCATGTAAACATAAATATTAACTAAGTACATGAAAAGTAAATCTAATCTAAGTCAAAGTGCTACAATGAATAAGAATCAATCTCGATCTTATTGCTATTCATAGAATGTGTCCAAGTACATTGCCACTCAACTAAGACATCGTACAACTAACTCAAATGCATACTATAGGCACTCACTAACTATTTTCTAAGACTACAAAATAAAACTGCAAGAGTTCAAGTACTTTATTGACTAATTAAATCCCAAACTGTGCATCCAAGTGTTATATTTATAAGCTAGCACACATCCATTGATATTAGATATCTAATAATGTAGCATGTGATCCAATATCAAATATGTAATATCATGGCTTCAATATCAGAGCTAAGATATCGAAGCTCTAATATCATAGCCAATGAAAAATTGAACTTTCATCAAATAAATGTGATATAGCATAAATGATATTGCAGATGCAACCTAGCATCCACGATATCCCAGCCACATGATGATTCATCACTTGTTATTCCTTAGATGATCCATACTTTCTCTAGGCCCAACTTAATCCCTTTGTTGGAAATCATATGCCCCAAAACATTACCTTCTTACATCATCATATGGCTCTTTTACCAATTGAGACTTACATTATTCTTCACACATCTCTAAAAACCTTACTCAAGGTAGTCCACGGCTTGCTCAAATGTAGCCTCATAGGTAGAAAAGTCATCTATGAAGAGTTCTAGCTTGCCATAAATCTATTGGTGAAAGATGTTGATGACCAACTGTTAGAATGTGGTAGAAATATTACATAGGCCAAAGGGCATCTTCCTATATGGAAAAGTCCCCTAAGAACTTATGAATGTAGTCTTGGCTTGGTCCTCTCACACTATCTAGATTTGGTTATAGCCACAATAACCATCCAAAAAGCTATGATAGCAATGCCCTGCTATAGTGTCCAACACTTTGTCCACAAATTGGAACTTCAAATGGTCCTTGTATGTCATCATGTTCAATAGTTGGAAGTCTTTATAGACTATCCATTTTTCTCCTCTTTTTTTTGAAATAATAATGAGTGGGCTAACCCACTCGCTATCTACAATTGGGTAGATGAACCCAGCTTTGAGAAGTTACTAAATCTTCTCCTTGATAATCTATTTTAGTTTGGGGGTCAATCATCATTGTTATTACCTCTTTAGGTTTATGGAGAAGTCTATGTAGATTTGGTGCTAGCATATTCGAGGAGCTATCCCTATAAGCTCATAATATGACCAAGAAAAGGTTATTGGCCATTTTTTCACAACTTTCAACAATTTTTGTTTTTGTTTAGGAGCAAGTCTGGCATTGATAATCACCGACGTACCATTTTTGAGAAAAGTGTATTCCATAATTATTGATAGAATCTTTAACTCAAGGGGCTCTTAATTAAAATTACTAGGATCTCCAACTTTCCCCAATCTATTTCACTTTATGCATTGAAGAGTTGGTGATGGAATTGCTCCAATTTGTCCATACTCTCAACATAAGTATTGGTAAGGCTCTCAATTGGTTCCATGCATACATTATATTTAGTTTCATCATCCTTTATTAGCCATTGGGTACCTTTTTATTTCATGGCTATTACATACAGACACCTTTAGATCATTGTTGTTACTACACACTAATTGCATGTTTGAAGTGATATGTCTTTGATGATCCACAATTTCTACATGCAATGGCACACTATGTCACTATATGTGATGTATGGAACTCTCTTCTTCTTCAATTTTTCAAATTCATTTTCCTTAGAAATCTCCAAGGAAATGTCTCAAATCCCCATTCTAGCATCTATTATGCTCAACCATGCCCCTCTCATAATTCTAGGGAAGTTCTACTTGTAGTTCTTCAGATGGATTACCATGAAATCAACAAGATAGAACCATCCATAGATGATGATCACAATGTTCTCCACTATCCCTAGAGGGACAATGATGGATTGATCTACTAGCTCTAATTTGATTTTTCTCTTTTCAAATGATGCATGTTTCAAGCCTTGTACATCTCTTGAAAAATTAAGTTGGCTTTGGAACTTGAGTTGAAAGGAACCTTGCACGATTCATTTCCTATAATTTGCAAATAGATGAAGGGACTCCCAAGATCAAATCACTTCCTAGAAAGATGGCCAATCTTAATGCAATCTATGACCACATGGATCATCATGATAGTATGGATTTGGAAAGATTTTGTGTTTTAAGGCTATCAATATGAATTGTAGAGGTAGAACCAGCAGGGTTGGCAGCCACAGGTGTTTAAGAGAGCTTCATGGAACTACTAGTTCTAAAGAATGACCTCTTACGAGGTTTGAATTCAGGACCTCTCAATTGGTTAGCCAGCTATACATTCACTACCCTCGTGGCATTCCTTTGTTGTGGCTACATGGGAATTGTGCCCTACATAAATGGAGTAGGTGGCAAAGCTATTGTCGATTATGATGTAAGAGTGGATGACTGTTGAGGAAGATATAAGGAAAAAGGAGACTCCCCCTTTGGAGAAGGTTCTCCATATAATTCTAAAGGGTAGTAGTTGTATTAGAAGGAAGCATGACTAGAGGAGTCACATGGGGATACAAGCTACTTAACATAGTAGCCATAGGGATTAGGTTACAAATAAGGATATTATTGCCTTGGTGGTGGCATCCCCCATGATTGTGGGTGTTGCCACTACTAATATTACTCTTGAGGTTGAGGTGGTGCTCCACTTAGATAATATGCTTACTGGTTGAATTACTACTTATAGTTACCTTGTGGATAAGGCAACTTTTTAGGTGCTTGCCAATTTTCCAATCTAGGATTCAAAGTGTACATCCCAGATTCTTATAGGTGTGATAACATGGGACAACATCCCATAGGATATTCATATTGACAAATGTCACAACCATCATCATCTGTTTTAGAATCTGCAACCTTCTCTACTACTATAGCTTTACCCTTATTTTTATGATATCCTTATTCATTGTTCTTATCTTCCTTCTTTCATGATTACTACCCACTTGATCTCTTTATTCCTCTGCAATCTTCAAAGTAGTTTAAAACTTCTCATCTAAGGAGTCCCATATCTTTTCTATCTTAGCCAATATTTCAATAACAGATTTCTAGATTGGCAAGGCTTTCCTCTACACCACTTTATTAAGTGGTGCCTCCTCTTCATTATCATAGAAACACATGTGTCTTTTGTGAATGGAAGGGTCTCTATTATACTCCTCTACACTTTCTCTTTTCTTAAGCTCACCTTCTTCTTTAGGCACCTAATCTATTAGTGTTTGGATCTAATGGATCCTTAGCTCAGAAAGTTTCCCTTGAACATAGATCCCAAGAGTTTTTCTTGTTTCATTCGTGAGCCCATCTATGATATGGTGTAACTAGTCTTGTTGGGAGTATCCATGGCCTGGGCATCAATGCAAAAGAGAATAATACCCATCCAAGGCCACATCCAAGGACTCATGATTACCTTGTTTCCATCCTTGGATTTGTCTCTACAAGTTGGACACTATAGGATAAGTTTGGTACTTATCATTGAATAGCTCTAGCATCATACTCCATCAACGAATAGATTTTGGTTCTAAGGACTGATACCAAATTTTAGCTTCTTTGATAAGTATCCTAGGGAATAGTTTTAGCTTTTCTTATTCATTTTCAATGTTCTACAAGGCACAGGAATCATGAAATACTTGTAGATGGTTTTGTGGATTTGAGTTATATCCTCCTTCAAATCTAGGAATATTATTTATATTAAGCCTCTTGATACGATAATATTTCACATGTTTAGTTGGGATTCTAACTGCTTTCTAGTAGCTAATAGAGGATCATCATAGTCATAACAGTCTCAATGGCCCTTGTCATTACCATGATGCCTATGATGAGTCTTTCTATGCCTTCTTATACAATGACAATCCTTCCTTTGTTGCTATTCTTACCCTTGTACTCATTCATCCTAGTGGGATCTATGGTCATCCATATCCTGCCATTCATCTCCATCATGATCTATGTTGCTTTTTCTTTTTTCTCAACCTCTTCTTCTCCTATCAAAGTTGGAGGAGGAAGACGGTTAGGATGATGATGAGGATGAGGAAGAAGAAGAATTAGCATCATGATGATTTTTGCTATATCCTCTTCTTTGATCTCTACCTTGATCATTTTTTTTATATTTTTCCTTATGCTTATCATTATCCTTACCTTTGGATGAGTATCTTTGGTTGTTATCTTTTGAGATCCCTTGATGTTCAAAACCATTCTTTCCCCCACCTAGGTTGTCCACTATTTACTGCAACTTTGGTTAAGGGTCTCCCCATCAAATAAATACAAAGAGTTTGTGTATTGGGATTGGCCTTAATAGAAGTCCTCACCTTCCTTGTGTTGTTGCAAGAATAACTGGGTAGGAATCCTCTTATTTTTTGAAGCCTCATATTATGCTTCCATTTGTCACCCCTTCTTCTATTGGGCATTAGTTGGATGATAATCATGATAGATGTGGTCTTGGACCTCATATTCTACATTAAGTCCAACAATGCTGAACCTGATCAAATTTTTCATCAGCATTGTAGGAATAGATTAGTATGGAGGTAATACAATGTTGCCTTCCATGCCCCTCCATTACAACTACTCATCCTGATGTAAGATGAAGGTAAAATCTAGAGTGTAAGGATTTGGATGGGTGTAAACAACGTGAAGTTTTTGAGGCATTTTTTGGACCTCCTATCTTTGATTAGATCCACTTGTGAATGGTGGAGATTCTTCCTTGTGAGAAGAAGTCATATTACTGTTTACTAAAAATAAATAATGTGTTTGCTTTTACTTGCTTAATGATTTATCTTTGAATGATCTTTATAACTTCTTTGTATGAGTTCACTATCTTTTCCTACTTACCACACTTAGCTAACTAAATCCCTAGCAACGGTGCTAATGATGAGCAATGAGTAGTCCCTATGTTCGACCATATGAGTCACAAGTGTGCACTAGCGATTTGGTCAAATTCCATGGACTTAGCTCCTAAGTGTGCCTATAGATAAAGATGGTGACTTGAGGAAATGTGATCATTGTCTTCTTAGCTCTCACTTATGTAGGTTCTCATGTATGGTTAAATGTGAGCTAAGGAATATGATATTTATTTATATTATATATTTTTATAAATTTAAACCTAAGCATTGAAGTAAAGATAAATAGTTGGTAAATTAACTACTCTAGCTATCTAACAGTTCTAAGCTAACTAGCCTAACATAAGTATCCAGGCCTACTTTTTGTACACATCCTAAACTTGTATCAATGCTATTGACTTACCAAGTATCAATTATTGGGCATACCAAATTAACACCATTAAGATTACCAAGGGTTTAACAGTATGCTTGAAGTGGTCGAACTTATGTATTCATTATTAAGCATATTAATTAATTAAGATAATAATATAATTTGCATTAATAATAAAGTGCATGTACAAAATATTAATATAGTCCAAGTGCTACAAGGAATGTTAAGAATCCCATATTTATTGTTGGTCACATCAATGTGTTCAAGTACAAGATGCTCAAATAAAGATCTATACAATTACTTAAGCTCCTATTGCGGCTACTCTAAAAATATTCTAATTCTGGTGAAAGAAAACTACAACAGTTCAGCTATGCTACTAACTTAACATGCCATAAATGTGATGGGTACATGCATTTATATAGCCTTGATATAACACTTTGTCGATGCATCTGCATCAACGCATCTTTCCATGCATCGACGAGGCTGCATCAACGAGGCTACATCGATGGGGCTATGTCAATGCATGACCATCAATGCAATAATTAAGTTATACTTTATTAAACTTTAAAAGAAAATCTACTTGTAGAAATCATAAAAACAAAGATTCACCAAGTAAGAAAAAGTTCAGATTTAGAAACCTCCAAGAGATTCACTATGCATAGTCACAAGCATGAGCACAAGCATACACACAAGAGAGAAAGAGAGATATGTATGTATGTATGTATGTATAATTGATGTCAAGAGAGATAACCTTGCTAGGTATTTATAGGTACAAATCCAACGTGAAAAATTCCAATAATAATAATCTACATTTGATATATAATCACAAATATTCACAAGAGGGTTCAAATGGTCTATATATAGCTATGTCATGTGGTTCATGTTACAAGGAAATATTAGATATAGCTTACATTGTCTAAGAATTGGTTTCTAATGCTCAAATATCCATTTAACATGTCTTCAAATCACATCCTTATATTATTTCAAAAAAATTAGAATGATATAAAATACAAAATATAATATAAATATAAATAAAATACCAACAATAGATCACCACTATCTTCCAACCTAGTGGGGGTGTTAGAACTCGAAATAATTGAAACACAGGTACACCCCAAGATTCATAGAAGTTTATAACTCAATGCTACCTAGTAGAATCCAACCTGTCATTCACAAGAGGTACCAAGCATTAGAAAATACTAAGGAATAATAAGAAGAAATATACAAAATAACAACATTTCCAAATATGTAACGAAAGTAAGATCTAATGTTAAAATCTTAAGAAACATATATTCAAGAAATAATAAAGCATATATACTTACCAATAGGTTCAAGGATTAGACCTTGTCAATACATAAGGGGTTGCTCCAAAAGATTATACATAAGCTTATAAGAAAATATATTATGATATACTAATCATAAATAAAATACTAATGTATAATAAATACATGTGAGCAAGAAGCCATGGGTTCAAACCTCAAGATGCACAACCATAAGTGATGAGTCATGGTTGGCTGCGTCGACTAGGCCCTATCAATGCATCATTTCATGCATCGACTAGGCCCCATCGATACAAGGTCTATTCTTGCCTATAAATATGCACTCACCAGCTTTATTTATGATAATAAATTGATACTAGTAGTAGAGCTCTTACAGTTTTTCCAATTGAAAGTGAAAAAATTTTCCCGAGTGCTCACAATAGGAGTCATTGAGTGTATGGATCTTTATTCGAGCATTGTTGTACCTGAGCATGATAATGTGTACAGTAAAAAAGATGAGCTTCTTGATAAATGGTGTAGCATTCTAGATAGTTTAGCTATATGTTTTTAGTTATTTATTTAATTTTTTCTAGTAATTAAGTACAACCACATCAACCGTAACACGTATTCGCTTGGTAATCCTAGCAACGTTATTGTTGGTACATCCAATAGCATAGCGCTTTGTAACCCAACAATGGATATGTGAGTTCAAGACATGAATGGAAAGTCAGACTAGATGCTTATGCTAGGATTAGTTAGAGATCAGTTAGTTAGTTAAATTAAATTAGTCATTAAATTACTTTTTCTCTCTCTTTAAGCTCCAAAGAACATAAAACATAAAATGATAAAAATCATATGCCTCGATTACACTTAACCATACCTTTGTACTTCACAAGTGTAATTGTGAAGACAATAAACAACCTTTAGGGCAAGGTTCACTTCCTAGAAAACTAGTGTACTAAAAACTATAGAGTCCACGAAATTTGATCGAATCATGTGTGAGCACTCTATGATTCGTATGGTTGGGCATAGGGCGTAGGGATACCCTTCATCACTCATCATTGGTGCCATTGCTAGGAACTCCATTTCTTGAAACATGTAATATACAGGCTTAGTGGATATCACTAATATCGTTGGATGAATCCCAAGATCGACATCACTCTCACCTGACACATAACTATAAAAGCATCCTGATACTTTATTTGTTTGTAAAATGTCTTCTTCTCACATGAAAAATGATATGAAACCACCAATTCCACAAGAGGGAAAAGTGATATATACTCATGCAAATGAGTTTGTCCTGATTTCACCTTCATCCTACATCAAGATGAGCAACTGTGATGGTGTGACATAGAAGGAAACATTGTACTACCTCTTGATCGATCTATGCCCAAGATGCTACTTCAAAGTCTAAAGAAGTTAGGAATCTCAGATATTCAAGAGAAATAATTTGTGAATGGTTATGACACTTGGGACTACCATCCCATTGAAACACAACATCAATGAGATCAACATCAGGAGAGGCATCATGAGGATGTAAAAGGAAAATGATTCATAAATTCCTTGTTCCTACTATACCAAGATGAAAATGAGGATCCTTCCTCTAAGGGCTCTCAACATGAAGATTTTGTACCCTTTTTTACTAGTGATGAGGGTGTGACCTTGAATTTGTAGTCTATAATCCACAATTCAAGTTCAAGGAAAGATGGTAGTCAAGGCAAGATATCGAACAAGCATCACAATAATGGGAAAACTAATGAACATGGCCATGATAACCTAAGGGAAATTGATAGATACCATGGTGGTCACAATCTTCCTCCCTCTTCACCCTCTTCATTTGCATCTACTTCTCCTTCCTCTTTTGATTCTAAAAGATGTCACAAAAGGAAAAAAATCTATGGAGGTGAGCATCGAGGCAATAATACTAATCGCCATGCCCACAATAATCAAAGGGGTAATAGAGGACATCATTGGTGACAATGAAACAATGATGATGATGAGCCTTTTTTAATGACTTGAAGTATGCTTAACATTGTAGAGGTAGTTAAGATCCCAAATAGGCATGTGAAAGATAGTCGAATCAAGCACTTAGATATGAACAATATCCCAAGATTTGAGAGGGGATATAACTTTGATCCGCAAAACCATCTATAAGCCTTTCACAATGCCTACACCTTACAAAACATTGAGAATGATTAGTAGAAACTCAAGCTATTCCCTAGGATACTCATTAAGGAAGCAGAAGTCTAGTATTGGTCCTTAGAGCCAGAATCCATTCATAAATGGATTACCATGCTGGAACTATTTAATGACAAATATTAGACATACTCCAGAGTGTCTAACCTAAAAAGGTAAATCTAAGGCTAGAAATAGGGAACACATGAACACTTGGATGTCACCATGGGCAGCTACTATTCTCTCTTACATCGATGCCCTAGCAATGATTATTCTTAGAGGGAACAACTCCACCATATCATAGATCTGCTCAGAGTAGAAACCAGAAGAACTCTTGGGGTCTATGCCCAAGGGAGACTTTCCAAACTAAGAGCTCATCAGGTACAAAGGTTGATAGAATAGGTTGAAAAAGAAGAAGGTGAGTTACAAAAAGCAAAAGTGTAGAAGAATATAATAGGAACCCTTCCATTGGAAAAAGTGAGATTCGATTTTGTGACAAGGAGTCACCACTCAATGAAGTGCTAAATAGAAAAACCTTACCCATCCAAAAATCTATTTCTAATATTTTGATAAAGGTTGATAAATTATGGGACTCTTTAGATAAAAAATTCCAAAATTGTATGAAGGTTGTTGAAGAATCTAAAAAGTAAAATAGTGATCGTAATCGTAGGATCTAGAAAGAAGTTGAACGTGCCTACCAGAGAGGTAAGGGCAAAGCTGCTATAGTAGAAGAATTCATGGAGATAGACTCTGATAATGATGTTGATTGTGACATTTATTAGTATGAACATCCTAAGGGCTATTTCCTTATGATGTCACAGTTACAAGAGTTTGGGATATATGTGTTGAATCCTTGACTAGCATGAAGGTAAGTACCTAGACAATTGACTTATCCTCAAGGCAATCCAAAGTAGTTCCACCAGCAACAACAAGGTTACTACCCAAGTCGAGCTCCATCACAACCATATGAATAGTATCAATAATGGTAGCAACCACAATTTTCGGGAATGGGATTGCCAAGATAGTAGTACCCTTACAAACAACTAGATCCATATGGGTACTATGTTCAACAACCTGTTTCTCCAAGAAGTTTTATAAGCCACACCTCATTCCAACATTAATATTACCCTCTAGAGTAATATTGAACTCATTCACCATCTACTTGAAGGAAACACCCATATCCATACCACCCTCTGCATGCATTTGCACACATCCCTCCACCCTCAACCTAGTTACCTCCTATTCCATCTATGCAAGGTAAAATTCCCCCATAACCACAACAACAAAATGTTATGAGGGTTGTACATTCACAACCAACCTTCCAACCAAGTGGTTCAAATAATTGATCCAAAAACAACCATTTTTCCAACCCAACAACCCTCCAAAACCCTCACAACCTAATGCAACTAGTCACCATATATCTCCAACACCCTTATCCTCTACATCGAACACATTCAAGTGCCCTTCAAATCAAACACCACCTTGGATCCACACTATGATATTAATTCATGTTGTTTCCAATTAGATTAAGCCTAGCAATCTTTCCACAAAAAGATCTAACCCAAGACATCCTTTCATTTACTTACAGATCACTGGACATGAGCCATGCATGGCTCTTCTTGATTCTAGTTCTAGTATCAATCTCATCTCCCATTACATGTATAAGGCCTAGAACCTACTGCCTCTCAAAAAGAGCAACATCCATTTGGAATTGGCAGACTAGTCAATCACTGTTCCCTTAGGACTAGTGGAGGACATTGTAACCACAGTTTGTGCATGGTCCTCTCATGTCAATTTTTTGGTGATCAAGGTGAAAAATTGCAAAAGTGACTTCCCCATCATTATGGGAAAAGCATGGTTAAGCATAGTTGATGCATGAATGGGCATCAAGGACCTTTCCTTTAAAATCTCCAAGGAAAATGACTTTGGAAGGCTAAAGAAGAAGCATGTTCCATGCATCACGTATAGTGATAATAGGTGCAATTACATGCAAAAGATCTGGTCTATCAAAAGTACATACATTAAAGCATGTCATTAGTGTCTGCAAGACACAGATATCTAAAGGTGCCTATATGTAGTAGCCACAAAACAAGAGGGTAGCAAGTGGCTAATAGCTGACTCAAATACAACACACTATGTAGAGAACCTATTGAGAGCTTGACATGTGCTTATGTCGAAGGCATGGACAAACTTGAGCAAGTTCATCACCAACTCTCTGATGATGAAGATGATGATACCTATTGGGGAAAGTTGGAAATCCCTAAAAATTTCCAACAAGAGCCCCTAGAGTTAAAAACTCTCCTAGCCATCATGGAGTATGCATTTCTAAACAATGGCAAGCTAGTTATAATTAATGCAAATCTTGCTCCTCAACAAAAAGACAAGCTATTGAAGGTAGTCAACAAGTGGCCAACAACCTTTTCTTGGTCATATCCCAAGTTGACTAGAATTAATCCAAGGATATGCCAAGATCATATTTACACTAACCTAGCCATGAAGCCAAGAAGGCAGTTGTAGAGGCAGCTAAACCCCAAATTGAAGCAAATCATCCAGAAGGAAATAGAACAACTCCTCACGGCGGGGCTCATCTATCCCATCATAAATAGTGAGTGGGTTAGCCCACTCATAATTATACTAGAGAAAGGTGGCAAGTGGTGGATCTACATCAATTTTAGGCTATTGAATATGGTAACATTTAAATATCATTTCCCATTGCCATTTTTGGACCAAGTATTGGACGCTATCTTCGAGCATTGCTATTATAACTTCTTGGATGGTTATAATGGCTATAACCAAATCCAAATTGCACTAGAAGATTAGGCCAAGACAACATTCATGAGTCCCTGGGGAACTTTTGCATATTGTAATATGTTTTTTGATCTTTGCAATGTCCCTGCAACATTTCAATGCTTAGTTCTTAGTATTTTCCAATAGCATATTGGTAGTGGGGTAGAAGTATTCATGGATGACTTCTCTACCTATGGGGCTAAATTTAAGCAAGCCTTGGATCACCTCAAGCAAGTACTGAAGAGATGTGTTGAAATAAATCGCAAGCTTAATTGGAAAAAAGGCCATTTAATGGTCTAGGAAGGCATAGTATGGAGCACAAAATTACTCAAGTAGGGATTGAGGTAGACCTGGAAAAGATAAGGGTCATCCAAGAAATTACACACCAACTAGAGATAATTAAAAATATTTGATCATTTCTTGAACACACTAGATACTACCAAAAATTCATAGAGAATTTCTCTAAGATTGTAAAGTTTTTGATCAATCTTACAAAAAAAGATGCTCCTTTCATCTCAACCAAGGACTATGAACATGAATTCCAATTGTTAAAAGAAAAACTTATAGAAACTCCAATTCTGTGAGTATCAAATTGGTCCAAATTATTCCACATAATGATGGATGCATCTAATTATGCTTTGGGAGCCTTGCTTACACAATTGGATGATAAAAAACATCCATATTACATCCAATATATGAGTTGAAGCATTGTGGATGCATAATTGAATTACACCATGATGGAGAAAGAATTAATGGCAGTGGTGTATGCTCTTGAAATCTTTAGATACTATGTGCTTGATTATAAAGTATTTGTGCACACAAACCATAGTGACATCTACTTCCTAATGAATAAGCTGATGATGAGCCCCCATATCATACAGTGGCTCATGGTCTTGTAGGAATTCAATCTCACGATGGTAGATCAGAAAGGAACTAAAAATGTGGTCAATGACCATCTCTCTTGGTTAAGATGGGATAATAAAGAGGAGGAAAGACCACTCTTTGATCAATTTCTAAATGAACTCCTCTTTATAGGAGCAATAAATGACCAAGTGCTCATTGAAACAAAATGATATGATGACATTCTCATTTACCTTCTCACTCAAGAGATGCCACAAGGTCTAGACTTTAGAAAGAAATAATAGTTTCTTCATTAGGCAAAGTACTTCATAGAAAATAGTGGACACCTTTACAAGGTGTGCATTAATGGCCTAGTTTATTGGTGTGTCCCTAATGTAGATCAACTAGTTGTTCTCCAAGATGCTCATGAAGACCCTTGCAGAGACCATTATGCAGGGAGGCACATAGCCCTAAAAATCCTAATGGTAGAATAGTATTGGCCTACAATCTTCAAGGATGCCCACTAGTTTATCTAATCTTGTAAATGCTATCAAAGAGATGGTGGGATGATTACTTGACTGGAGAATCCTCAATAGTGGATTCAACAACTAGAGCCCTTTGACATATGGGGCATAGACTTCATGGGTTCCATCACACCCATGTCCAATGGAAAGGCATATATCATCATAGTAATTAACTACTACACTAATTGGGTAGAAGCCACAGTCATCACCTATTATACATCATCCATTGTTACTAGATTTGTACAATAAAATGTTGTCAACAAGTCTGGGGTACCACGTGCACTAATTTTTAACAATGAAACTTACTTTACAGGTAACACCTTTTGAAAACTTATGTAACACTTGAGGGTTAAACATAAATTAACAACACCCTATCAATTCTAAGCCAACAATCAAGTAGAGGTGACTAATAAGGATATCACAAAGATCCTAACAAGGACCATAAACAAATATAGAAAAGACTGGAGCATAAAACTCAACGATGTCATTTGGGCCTACCACTCAGCATGGAAACTCTCTATTGGCTACTCTCCCTATGAGCTAGTGTACAGAAACCTTCTAATGCTTCTGATTCAATCTGAGCTCCATACACTCTCAACATCCTATGATCTAAATCTTGACCTAAGTTTAGCACAAAAAGAAAGACTGATCTACCTCAACGTGCTAGATGAAAATTAATTAGTGGTCCTTGAAATACCACAAAATTTCAGGTCTCAACATCACAACTACAAATTTTGCTAAGTGTTAAAATAGTGGTACTTTACCTAAATTTGTTTTTTCAAAGTGTTGGGTGTAGTCAGGTCCAACTGCTAGATTTGCAAAATTGTTTCTAAGTGTCAGCATGATGACACTTTTTTGCATATTTCACACTGTGTAGCGTAGCATAGTGTAGCACCATGTCATGTTGTGTAGTGCAGTGCAATGTAGCACCATGTCACACTGTGTAGTGTAGCGCAGTAGCAAGCATAGCATAGCACAGTTTTCAAGCTATGCAGCATAGCCAGCTTGACACTACAAGCATCCCATGTCTTGCACGTAACATGGGATGAGCATACCAAACAACGTGGTCCCATCCACTGCACTACCACGTGGCACCTGATCCACATTTTGGGCTAACCCTAGCCCTATAAATACCCTGGGAACCCAAGGGTTGCATTCTAGGATCGTTGGCATTCCCCAAGGGTTGGCATTCCTTAACTGTTGGCATTCCCCAGTAGTTAGCATTCCCTGACTATTGGCATTCCCTAGCAATTAGCATTCCTTGACTGTTGGCATTCCCCAATAATTAGCATTCCTTGACTATTAGCATTCCCCAACAATTAGCATTCCTTAACTATTGGAATTCCCCAGCAGTTAGCATTCCTTAACTATTGGCATTCCCTAGTAGTTAGCATTCCTTGACTTTTGGCATTCCCAAGTGGTTGGCATTCCTTGGATGTGAGCATTTTTTAAGCACTTGCCATTTAGTATTTTGGCATCTTGGCACTGAGCTCCGTGGCCAAACGAGACCCAGAGCACACCACATCAGTAGAGAGGCAGAGTTGCACATCGCAGTCCACTACAACCTCATTGTAGCCCTATAGAACATTGCACAATACATCACAGTGGCCAACCTAGCAGGCACGGTTCATCATGATGAGTGCCAGAATTCACAACCCAACACCACCGAGGTTGTGATTACACTCCCACTATGCCTATGGCACACTGTATATACCTTTGTGAATTAACCACGCTCCCTCTTTTGGGGTGGTACACTGCTGTTCTTAAATTCTATTGTATTTCTCAAGCATTTCTCTTTGGCATTTAGTGTAATGCTCATACTTTCTTACTGTTACATACATATTTACAAGTTTGTGTCATTGTTCTCAGGTTGGGACATCCTGCTACACTCTAGCTGAGCTACACCCAATGCCTACGTGTAACATAGTATAAACTCTTTTCACACACAATCATTTTAACACCACATAAGTTCATGTTTGATCGACAAGACTGTTTAGGGCACCCCGTTTCTATTTTCTCTAGCATGGCCCTCGCACGAATTCATGGTTAGGTTGTGCACCTAATAACCTATTGGTGTTCCAACCATCAAAATTTTCAAATGCTATAGTTTTTAGCACTAGAAGAAGGGCCTGAACCATTTCTATCTAAATTTTTGATTAGCACTTGGCCAAAACCCTAGATGTTCTAGAGAGCATAACAAGTTCTTAAAGCGTAGCAAGCTCTAGCATAGTGAGTGTACCAAGCTCTAGCGTAGCAAGTGTAGCACCAGAATTGGCCATTTTTCACAGTTTTCATACTTAGCATTTTTTCTGCATTTTTACACTTAGCCATTTTCCTACTACCAATAGATTTAGTCATTTTTTTTAGTTTTCAGAGTTAGCCATTTTCTACAGATAGAAACTTTCACAACCCGATCTTGGAATATGAATCTAGATCAACCTTCCACATCGATGTCTAACATGTTTGATACCATAATCCATCCAAAGTGAGCCATACTAAGCCACAAACAATAAAAAAAATTTGTGCCAAAATCCAAGTAGGGCTACTAGTGGATTATCTTGATTTGGAAGCAAAACAGGACTATGAACTAGTCCACTGGAACAGACGGGAGTATAACCCCTCCTTGTTTGACATAATCCCACTCACGAAGTCCTACCACCAGTTGTTGTCCCAACTCATCTGTGCAAATAAGCATGATGCAAGCATAACCTATGAGGAAGTCTCACAGAAGGAGGAAGATGAGTTCAAGGCCCACTTCAAGCATGAGAGGCCCCTCCACACCGTCTTCCAGTGACCACTCCCTAGTACATCCCCTCCTCAGTTTGGTCCATCCATCCTCTCTGAGATGGTGACCATGCCAATTCAACCTTCCTCACAAGCAACTAATGAATTTTCCCAACACTATGCTCATGTAGGAGCCACCTCCTAGTCCCAGACAACTTAGGAATCCTATGTCCCACCTATCTCATTAGTGTCTGTGGTGTCCATCTGACCCACTCATGTGTGGCCTACTTCGATCATCGCACCCATCGCTCAGTCAACACATCAACAACTATCCGCTATGACGTTAAAATAGCAACGCCCGTCCATTACGACGTTAAACTGGCAAACTCCACAACCAACAATTTTGGCTTATGCTATGCAACCAATCCAAGCCCAGCCATTGCAACCGGTTGGCACATCCCTAAGCTTGGATCAGGCATTCCAGCTAATCCAAAGCATGATAGAGGAGGTCAATTGACTTAAGGCTACCTCCTTTGACACCATCAAGGTGGTGGAATTCTACCAAGATGATCCCATAAGTCCTACAGTACCACCTCTAACTCTCCCAATTGGGGTCCAACTGCCACAATTCATCAACTACAATGGTGAAGGGGACCCCAATGCACACTTGGTCACATTTTGATCTGAGTGCCTACTCCTTCAAGCTTGGCCACATGCCATCATGCGTGTGTTCCCCATGTCACTCACTGGCAAGGCCTTAGACTGGGATCGCATGCTACCTAAGGCCTCAATCTCCTCTTTAGAGGATCTCATAAGCTAGTTTGTGACATGCTTCAGGTACAACCTAAAGCCTGAAGCAACCCTTGACTAGCTCATGCAGGTTAAGTAGGGGCCTCTAGAGCCCATGCCAAAATTCCTCCAACATTGGAATGTTGCATTGAGTGAAATGCCTGAACCCCTAGTGGAGGCACATCTACTGGCCATCTTCAAAGGTGTAGTAAATGACTTCATTAAGTCCAAACTATATTATCTAGTTTCAAAGTCTCTTAGCCAAGCCTTTGCCCAAGCAAAAAGCATAGAGGAAGTAGCGCAAGCTAGCAATGACCCAGCTTATGTGGCCTATAGAAACCAACATGCTCGCAAGCAAAACAAAATAGTAGCAACAGTGGCCATAAGTAAAAAAGCAACCAACTAGGGCCCAACAGCTAAGAAACCCAAGGCCCTAGCTGACAAAACTGCCAACTCTAGTGCCAACTCACCTACATCGGCAAGGGCCACCCCAAGGCCTAACTTTTAGTGCAAGGACCACTCAAAGTATACACCACTACCAATGGAACCCTCTAAAGTATTGGGGAAAATCTTAAAAGCTAGGCAAATCCAACACAAACATGTATCAGTGATTACCCATCAAAAACATGATAGGTACTGTGAACTACTAAGGAACCCCACATTAGCAGTACCAAATGAGCCCCTAGTCCCACAACATTTTAAATTGGATCAATACTATTGTTGGCACATTTTGGCCATTTCATGGAACAAGTTGGCATGATTAAATTGGTTAAGAGTTTTTGGAGAAGTGGCAAAAATTTCAGTTTGAGAGGAAAAGAATAAGTTAACAATAGCATTCTTTTAATTTAAGGAAAAAAATATATAGGAGCACCATTCCTATAGTAAGCTTATAAATCTCTGAGCATTGCATTTTACAAGGTAGTAATATAGATATATAAATATATTATGATACACTGGGCTTTACAGATGAATATCTTGATAATCTCAATTCCTACTTTCCATAACCAAAGTCTAGCGGGATTATGGAGGAAGTCCAATTTTTATATGTATCATTTATATGATATGAATATGTAGCAAATCAAAGAGCATCTCAAGTAAAATTGGTTTTGTATCCATTTTATTTAGGAAAAGCATATCGCTGCAGCAACACAAATTCAGCAGTCCGGTGCAGGGTAAAATTATTTCTCCTATGAATCATCTCAAATTTCGTGGTTCTAATAGAATTCCATGCTTAGAAGACTGTCATACGACCATCAAGTTTATATCTGCACTGATTAAACAGGAAATTAATGTAAGAACACAGAGGTAAAAACTGGAACAAAAATTGTAACTAACAGCCCTATCATCTTCGTCGTCCTCGTCTTCTTCCTGCACGGCCGTTCCAGGGATTTTGTGCATATTGTTCAATCAAGATGTTGGATGCTTCAGGGCTTCAATGTCTGCGACCCGCTCACTAAAAAATTTCCATCGCATCCTCAGAAACCCTAGCAATGGAGGCAGTGAAGGCATCAGCATCTAGAAATTCTTTCCCAACATCCTGGTGCTCATCGGTGGAGGTCTGAATCCGTAGTATCCCTAGCAGTAGGTCACGAGCAGTGATGACTACCACTGCCGCTGCATCAGCAAGCTCTTGTTCTATGCAAAGGTCTGGCCAGTATAGCTGAGGCGCGGTCGCATGAAGAAGGGTTGTACCAGCCTCTACGTTGTTTCGCATACCACCAAATCCTATTAGTCTCTGCGCTATTCTGCATGCCACCAAACTCTATCCCTCTGCACTATTTTGCCTTAGCAAATTTCGTGCTTATGTGCCCAGGGCTCTGTCGAGGCCAGGAGTGCCTTGAGTAATACAAACAGAAACAGACGAAGTTCATTCCACCAACAATAATGAAAATAGAAATGGCATCGCTACTAGGAACTCTAATTCAAATATTTTAGGCAGTTAGAAACATAAATCAAAATTGTCATTTGCTCCTGGAACCTGCAATTAGAAATTACCAAAAATGGCAGCAGTGCCCGATGCCAACACATTCTTCATTGCCATACCAATCCACTAAGTGCAGCAATAGAGACACGAAGACACAACAAGACAAGTGCACAACTGAATCAGCAGAACCAGGAGATGTTTTAGCCGATGCCGATAAATCAGATTTGCAGTTTATTCGAAAGAAACCATCATCGCTGAAGACAAATAGAAAACCCGAATGCACGGAATTGAAGTCACAAAAATAAAAATTCAATTTCACATGGTCCGGTGATAAAAAGATAATTTCAGCAGTTTCTCACATGCAATAATGGTATGGAGCCCTTATTAAAGACCTAACATTAATTTAATAATCCCAAGTGAATTACTAAGGCTTCATACACAATGGGTAATTAAAAATCCTAAAATAAAAATAAAATAACAATTGTATGAAGCTCTTATAATATTGAGATCTTGGATTTATTTTTCAAAAATTATTATATAGGTTGTTGCCTATAAAATATTTGTAATATTTACACATGCCAATGTTAGCATGATTTTCTCCTAACTTTATGTATAAGTTATAACTTCCTAACTAGATTGGCAAGAAATATCTCCTAACTAGTTGGGCAAGTTATAACTTTCTTACTTGGGAGAGAAGTTAGCCAAGATATTTTGGGAAATCTAACTACCTTTTGAACCTTATAAAAAGCCTTCAGGGGTTATAAGAAAAAGGGACTTTTGGATGAGCTCTCACTTGGAGACACACTTTGGGTTTTGGGAAGAGCATTGTAAAGAAGAAATTGTGAAAGATTGCTTGTAAAATGACTTGCTAAAAACTACATTTCAGCCTCTTTGTCATAGTCCTGTGAGTTATGCTTATTGTTTTTTTTATTTTTTGTAAATTGTTCAGCTAGTGGTTTACATAGTATCATGCTTGACAAGTAATTTTGAGATTTTTAGATTGCTCTTATTGTTCTTATTGCATAAATGAAAATTTCTATTAAAATTTTTCCATAGAAGTGCTTATGTTTAAAAGCCTTAAAAGCATTTTTAGTAGCAAATTTTATTATTGTGCATTCTATAAGAACTAATATTGAGATTATTGTAAGAGAGCCTCTACATATAGTCAAGCCGTTGAACCATTCAATAGTCGAGAGGGTTTAGAAAATCTTTGGTATTTTGATAGGACCAGAATAGCTTCTTTTATGTTTAAAGTGAATCTCCATAGTATTTCAATCAGAAATTGTTAAGTCTTTTGAAGGTTCTGTTGAATGCAATTGTTGACATCCATTATCTAGCCAAAATGGAGTCTCGTACGTGATAGTTTATGCAGTAATTTTTTGGTAGCATAGTAGGATTGTCTTGAAGAAATTGCTTATTTGAGCCTTGGAAGTTTGAACAATTCGTAGTTATTGAATTTGGGATAGCTTTATTTCGAAGTGTTTACTCGTATCATTTTACCTTGTTTAAACATTTGAGGTCTTAACACAAATCTGCTTTCTTTTTTATCTATTTCCATTGAATCTTGCTCTATTTCTAGTTTTCTTGTGGAACTATCTCTTTCTTTAGGGAAAATTAGAAGTAGATTTGCGGAGTTGTGGTCAAATTTTTTTGCAAAACTTTATTTGTTACAAGTAGGTATTATAAGAGCCACATAGACTAGGCAATTGAACAGAATAAGAACTCTCAAGAACTCACAGTACTTGGCAAAGTTGGCTGAAACTCTTAAAGATAAGTCATTTGTAGTTTACACACAATGCAATCATTTCATTCTTTACAACCACACACCGCAACAGCACACACACATACTCACATTAACTACTGAGTCTATTTGGAGGTATCTGGGCCTTGTTATTGCCAAAAGACCAGCAAGCACCTAAATCCTATTCGAGGACACTCGTTGGCGGTCACATCCCAAATGGTCGCCAACAACTATCATTACCATTAATCAGTTGGTCATAGTACAGATAATTGTCGTGCTTTGTAGGACAACCTACAAAGAATGATAGAATGAGGCCAATTGGTGATCAACACGACAAGTCAATCCAACACAGACGATGCCCCCTATGTCATAAACTCCATTAGCATAGTTGGCAAGCCCAAACCCATGCAACAACCTTTTGTGATCTATGTGCCTCCTAACAAGGAAAAGGTCCCTGAAACCTCCACAAGTAAGAGGCCTCCCTTTGTTATTAAAGTGCCACCTCGGGCACCCACAACACGCTTTGTGGTCAAGGATCCATAGCAATCAGCTGCTAAGATGTTAAACTGGCATGACGCAGCAACAACAACCGCTAAGTAACCTTTCATCATCAAGGTGCCACAACAAGTTAGTCATACAACAACTCCTAAACTATGCTTTGTCATAAGGATCCCACAACATGATGGCCCCTCACCTACCTAAATCCCAACAATGGGTAATGTCTTAATCTCTCCTCCCTCAAGGGTCGACCCCACTAGCAACCCAGGTAGGCCCACCAAATGGCAACGCAAGAGGACAAATGAGCACCTCGCAACCCCCATGGCTGAAGCAAAGGCCACAACTAGTAAGCAATAACCAAACACTGGGGATCCTACCCCCAAGCAAGCCAAGCAAACCAAGCCCAAGTCCCCTACACAAGAGATCTGTCTCTCAAGCCACATGGAGGAAGCTAAGGCCAATACAATGACTAATGACAAGGACTTCGTAGCTACATTAACCTAGGTAAAAAAAATTCTCAAGCAAAAGAACACAATGTTGAGCTTGTACAACCTAGTCATGACCTCATCTACTCACTACCAAGGATTGGCCTAGATCTTGGCCTCCATTCTTATTACAGAGGACATCCCTACAAATGAGACATCCATCCATGCAACAATGTTGCCTCCTACACCATAAGAATCAAGTTCAACATCTCTAGTGTTCCACGACAATGCAGTCAAAGTCAACCCCGAATGAGGGGAGGTTACTACAGCACCATCCACAGAGTGCATGTCAATGATGGTGCAGCAACAAACGTAGTGTTGTACTCCATCATCAACAAGCTAGGCCTAGCAGATGAAATCAAGCCAACCAAAACCATGTGTCTAAAATCCTTCAATGGATCATGTGTCACAATCAGGGGTACAATCAACTTAGCCTTTGTGGTAAGAGAGCAATTCCCCACTAGTGCATATTTCACTGTCATAGAGAAGATGCCAGGTTTCAACATGATTCTAGGTAGGCCTTGGCTAGCCCAACTAAGGGCCATCTCCCCTCCCATCCACCAAGAAATCCACCTTCCATACAAAGGTGGTCAAGTTATCATCCATGGTGATAATGCCTCCTCTTTAACTATCCACGACATATACATGGTGCAAGTTTTAGAAGAAGAGTTTCTTGGTGGTACACCTATGACAACCAACGTAGCACCTAAGGCTAACACACTTGAATGAGTGGTTGAAGCCAATAGCTTCCTAGAGGACCCTAAGCCTTGCACACCCCCTAATCTACACCTAATTAGGAGGCAACTACATGACCAAGACTTTCCCTTGGTCAAAAATGTGCTAGATGCTTACATACCCTTTGCCTCCACTTACCATGCATTTTTGACTTTCATTTACATCGCACTAGCCTACATGTTTACATTTTGCTCACTCACTTAGATCACAAATTTTGCTTTGTTTACACATTTCTACTTTATTTACACATGCGTCAACTTAGTTTACACATTGGATTTGAAAAACATTAAAAAAAAACATAAAACTACAAAAAAACACATGACCTGAAAAGGCCTTAAACTAGCCCATGGCCCGAAATGGCCTAAAACTATCACTTTTTACATTGATTTTCTTTCATTGGTACATTTTAACTCCATTTATGATAGGTGTTGCTTGATGTTATTTTCTTTCTAGTTGATTTTTGTAGGATCTTGCAGGCACACAGCATGACTATGCATGCAACATCACACCTTACACAAGCAAGATAAGAACCAGTCCACTATGACTATAAACTAGCATAGACAGTCTGCTATGACTATAAACTGGCACAAATCATCCTTGGGTCATGACGTTAAATTGGCACAACAGCTTGTTCTTTGGTCATGACGTTAAACTGGCACAACATCCACTGTCCGCTACAACATTAAACTAGCATTTAGTAGTCTACTAGGACTATAAACTAGCACATCACAGTCTGCCAGGACCTTAAACTAGGTTCACGATCTGCCAGGACTTTAAACTAGCATGTTGCTGATCTAATTTGAGCAATTGCCATTGGTGAAACCCTTGGGTCACTTGCAGCATTATCGTCTCTCATCATTCTGCTAATTTTTTGGAGAATCGGCTATTAGTGCGACCTTTAGAGGACTCACAGCATCATCGCCTTGGCACCTTCATAGGCTTCCTGAGCACTTGCAACTGGCATAGCATTTGACACATTTACAGCATCTTCACATCTAGCACCTACAGCATCTTCACATCTGACATTTGCACTTGCATTTCACGTTTTGTGGTTTTCTTGTCTTCTGTGAGTTGTGTTTTTAGGATGAAGCCTTAGAGATAGTCATGCAAAGATGCATCTCATCGCAGTAGCAAGTCACCACATTAGTCTGATGTGCATGATTGGACTAGTTAAGCCATTCAAGAGTGCACATCCCCCTCATCCCTATTACAGCCTATGCACATCCACTCCTTCATCCCTATATCCTTTCATCCTCCACATACTCATGATTTCACATCCCTCAGATGCATACACACTGTGATGCATATGGCATTCTCTTCACATTAACTATAGAACCCATGGTTGATGTAACATAACTTGTCTTATGGGAAGCCTCTGTTACATGGTCAAAGCCTTGGTGGATGTAACACGAATCATCCCTGGGAAACAAAGCCCATCTTCTCGATGGCCAACTCGTAGCTAACGTTTAGTAGTAAGCCGAACCCAAAGAAGGTTTGCCTCACAACATAAAAAAAAGAATTGGGAAAAGCACATCCCCAAGCAAATTGACAATGTTTTAGCTTCATAATTGGCCTAGCCTTAAATTGAATTTGATGCTCTCATAAATACTCCACAAGAGGTCAATGTTTCAGGGGTGAACCACATCATGCCATGGTCACTGTCAACCATGTTGAATTTACATCTTACATCATGATCCACTATTTGCATTTCATTTCCACCATTTAAATTTCATCTCCCTATCATTTCCTATACCCCTTGTCCCCTAGCATAATCTTATTCCCATAACACTCTTGAGCATGGTAAAATGACATTTGATCTTGTGTTGACGAGTGACGTTGGTGACATGTCTACTGTGGTGTTTTGTAATTCTTTGTCGATGTCTCTTGAGCCACTTCTCCAGACGTCAACAAAGAGGGGCCATTGAAACACTATAAAATTTTGAGTATTGGCATCACGACTGCAAATTTGGCTGAAGGTCAAAATGGTGGCACTTTGCCTAAATTTTTTTTTCAAAGTGTTGGGTGTAGTCAGCTCCAATTGCCAAATTTGCAAAATTTTTTCTAAGTGTCAACAGGGATGGCACTTTTTTGCAGATGTCATGTTGTGTAGCGTAGCACAGTGTAGCACCATGTCACACTGTGTAGCGTAGCACCATGTCATGCTGTGTAGCATAGCACCATGTCATGCTGTGCAACATAGCACAGTAGCGAGCATAATGTAGCACAATTTTCAAGCTATACAGCGTAGCACAGCGTAGCCAGCTTGACACTACAAGCATCCCATGTCCCGCACGTAACATAGGATGAGCATAGCAAATAGCGTGGTCCCACCCACTACACCACCACATGGCACCTTATCCACATTTTGGGCTAACCCTAGCCCTATAAATACCCTAGGAACCCAAGAGTTGCATTCCAAGACCATTGGCATTCCACAAGGGTTGGCATTCCTTAACTATTGTCATTCCCCAGCAGTTAGCATTCCTTGACTATTGGCATTCCCTAACAATTAGCATTCCTTGACTATTGGCATTCCCCAACAATTAACATTCCTTGACTATTGGCATTCCCCAGTAGTTAGCATTTCTTGACTGTTGACATTTCCAAGTGGTTGGATGTGCGCATTTTTTAATCATTTGGAATTTGGTATTTTGGCATCTTGGCACTGAGCTCCATGGGCAAACGAGACCCATAGCACACCACATTAGCATAGAGCCAAAATTGCACATCACGGCCCACTGCAGCCCCATTGCAGCCCTGCAGAACATTGCATAGTACATCAGGATGGCCAACCTGGCAAGCACGGTTCATCACGACGAGCGCCAGACTTCACGACCCAACACCCCCAAGGCTATGACTATGCTCCCACTATGCCTATGGTACACTGTGTATACCTTTGTGAATTAGCCATGCTTCCTCTTTTGGGATGGTGCACTACTATTCTTAAATTCTATTGCATTTCTCAAGCATTTCTCTCTAGCATTTAGTGTAATGCTTGTACTTTCTTACTAATTCATACATATTTTCACATTTGTGTCATTGTTCTTAGGCCGAGACATCCTGCTACGCTCTAGATAAGTCAGACCCGATGCCCGCGTGTAATGTAGTATAAACTCTTTTCACACATGATCATTTTAACACCACGTAAGTCCCTATTTGATTAACAAGACCGTTTAAGGCACCCCATTTTTATTTTCTCCAACAGGGCATTCGCACAGATTTAGGGTTAGGATGTGCACCTAATAATCTTTTGGTGTTCCAGCCATTGATGTTTTCGAACACTACAGTCCTCTCTTTGAATGAAGTGCACAAGGCATTTAATAAGCAACATCATGACCTCAAAATATGGAAAGTGAAATTTCAACTAGGAGATAAGGTTCTCTATTAGAGTCCCACACATGTACCCAAGAAGAAAAAGCTCCAAATGTTGCGGAAGGAACCTTATCTAGTTGATCAAATCTTTCCATCTAGAACCATGTTAATCTACAAACCTAAGAATCCAAATAAAAGGCAGTTGGTCAATATCCAATAAGTAAAGCTTTTCCGTGAGCCCAAGCAAGCTAGTGCAAAAAATACCTTGGTAGATGAACAACCACATTCAATTTTTTAGATCTTCTCCTTCCAACTTAGTTGTGGGGGAGATGGTCATCTATGCTAACCACACATATGGCTTCTCAATTTTTCAACTTGTTGTTTTACACTTTGTTGATTTTTATCCATTTTCTTGATTTTTATTTTACAACATCATTAGTATGTTTTTATCTTTCTTGAATATTTCATACTTATATATATATTATTTTATTTTTTTATGTGAATTTTTACTATTTTTGCTAATAAAAGTGCTTTATTACGGTAGCACATAATGCCACTATTGTTGTTTGCCAATGATGGTTTGTGCTTAATGTTGTGATTGTCATGACTGATTTCTATTTTTTAATTTCTATATCAATGACTTAGTCATGGTTTCTTTTTCATGAAATAGGCAGTGAGTCCACAACATCCACCCATCCACAAACTCTATAGTTTTCTTGTTTTGGAAGTTTGAGGTCCCTTTCATTAAATCAACTTTTAATAAATTTGTGACCTTGGTAGTTTCCAGAATTAGGGAGGATTCAAAGGTTTGAACAGGATGTGACTTCAAGGGAACTCAATACTCTTCATGCTCGTCTACTTACTTGGGTGCTTGAGTGTTTTTCATTAACTTCTTATCGTTCCATGTTCCACTAATAAGAAGTCAAATAAAGTATTTGCATGATGTGGTTTCCATCCAAAAATAAAAAAACAAACAAAAAGATAAAAAATAAACAAACAAAAGAAACATGATAGGAACTCAAAGCACATCCCTTAAACAAAATAAACAAGCTACACACACTAGTTATGAGACTTGAAAGACATGTTACCCATGCCTAAAGGTCCTCTCTAACTAAGGCCCTATCTCACTTCCTACTTCTCCTTTCTTCTCTTTATGGAATGATGATTGTTTTGTGGGAGCACTCTTGTGCCTTAAGGGGATGGATAGGTCTTGGAGTGGCCATGTGAACTCACTAAAAGAGGTTGGTTTTGGTCTAGACTAAGGATGGATCTTCTTGGAGCATTTCTAAACATGAACTTCACAAGGGACTTCTTATGACCTTAGTTTGGAATTCCATTCCACCTTCTCCATCATCCATCTATGCTGATCATAACTCACCTTGCTGTTGGTGTCCATGTTCTTGATTTTGTGTCTTGGTCTAATGTACTTGAATTCTTGGATAGATTCTTTCTAGTTGCTTCGTAACTTTTCATGACCATTAATCAATTGTGGGGCCCACGAACTCCTTAGTTAAGGTTATGCAAGGGCAAAAAGGACATGTGCCTACTATGGGGAGGATCCACTTACATATCTCTTATTTTGAGTAGTTAAGTCCTTTATCTTAGATACTATTACAATCCCATCTTTTGCATATTCCATTATGTATCCGACTCAATGCTTCTTAAACTTTCATTAAATTCATTCTCCAAACCATTTTCTCAATTTTCTATATTTTTCAAGCTTCACCATCCTCTTCTACTATTCTCATCATGTTTGTGGCTTTTTGGGCTTCTATTTGATCCTAATTTCACTCACAAACTCCTAGTATTTTGGAAGTTTGACCAAAGTTAACAAAAATTTGACAATGGGCAATAGCCACATCGACTAGGCCTAGTTGACACAGCCAACCTTGTCAACTAGGCCCCATCAACTAGGCCTAGTTGATGCATGCCAAAAATTTTATAAATACCATTGAGAACTTTGACATTTTTACCATTTTCTTTATAACACGAGGGGTGTTTTTGCCATTTTTCAAAGCCCATAACTCTTCAACCATTTGTCCAAATCACTTTGTTCTTTGATCCTATAGCTATCAAAGGTAAGCTCTTAATCATGGAGGTTGCAAACCTTAAGGTTTTTAATGAAATTTTTTGAAAATTTTTCTAACTCCCCCAAAGGGTTAATGAATACAATGATATGAAACCATCAATTTTTGAGAGTTAACCCTTCCAACACCCTCTAAAATGACTTATTAACATTAAAACACATATAAAATAATGATTAAAATTGATTGAATTAGTCATAATCACAACTTAGCCAAGTGTAACTATCCTAAGAAGATAAGGTATCTCAATTGTTTCATGTTACACAATAATTGCTAACCCATGGTCATGATGTGATTACAAATGGCACCAAGACCAAAATGAATATAGGAGGGAGAACCATTGTAACCAAGGAAGAAATGGCTCAGAATTGGAAGGTGCCAACAAGAATAGGCCCAAGATTAGCCAGAAGAAACCAATGCAATGAGACCTCTTCGAGAGGAGCCTGAAGTGGAATTTGTTTAATAGATTCCTAAAGAAGAAGTTGCAATAGAAAAATTGTAGCATGGGGAAGCACTAAGATCCATACCAAGGCTTGAAGTCACACTAACACAAGCTTGCCTTAACACCATCAAGCTGTGTGATATCCAATGCTTAGTTCTTCAAGAACTGAACTTCAAGTCATTTCTAGAGCATGCTCCAGCAGAAGTAAAAACACAATTGCAAACCTCTCCCATGTGGCCAATCATCACTTCTAGCAGGAAGTGGTACATGAAAGAGACATATTTCTTCTATGATAATAGAAGGGCAAGCTCCATAGTGAAGATCAAAGACATTCAGGTGTCCTACTCAACTAAAGTTATTGCACAAGTTCTTGAGTCACCTGATTCTGGGACACATTTGCCAAAGCTGTCTATACAAGCTAAACTTGAGGCCAAAAATAAGTGGACCTAGCAATGTTATAGGGTTGACCATAAGGAATTTGATGTGCTCACATTGGCAAAATGATTATGCTTCAAGATAGTGGCCTATCACCTCAATCCGATGGTTAGACCACCAACGTGACTACTTTTTTCGCCCAAGCATGTGTCATCCTAAGTGGAAGATTTCTTGTGAACCTTCCATAATTAATCTATTTAGAGATTGAAAAGTGCTTTAAAGAAAATGAACGTGAAAGGAAAAACCTACCTTTTCCATGCCTCATTAGGAAACTTTGCAAAGGGGCAGGGATTGTCTATTATGCAAATGACATGTTCAAGCATGCTTCTATAATCTTCTAGTCTAAAATGATGAAGGACAAGACATTTGCTATATTCAAAGAAGGGAAGTAGAAGCCGCCACCTCCACCACCTACTCAAGAAATAATGTCAAAGGCCCACATAGCCATTCAGCACTTGTATGAAATCCAAGAAAAAATATTGCATGAGTAGGAGCAACATGTAGGAATGAATGGCAGAGACCCATTTGTAAATCAACCTACAATGAGTCACCTTAATGAGGTGGCTTGAACAATTAGCCAAATGGAAAGAGGTGGACCAATATTCTTTGTCCAATGAACATAGTTTTCCACAAGATTGGATTCCAATGCCCAAGAGGCGATGGTATCTCTATCTCAACACCATTTATTCCTAGAAATATCTAGGAATGCCACCTCCTTTTCAGTGCATTTGGAAGAAGGCAAGGGGGCAACTGTATTGGTGATGCAACACCAAGAATAGAAGACTGTTGCTAAAGTAGTTGCTGACCAAATCGCTGAAGCGCTTAATGCACCTACAACATCTATACCAAACATATCTACACTTCAAGATGTGCATACATCCGTAGGCATAATTAGTGGAAAATTAAGTGTAGCCTAGCAAGAAGAGCTACTAGGCCAACTGGTGGGGACCAGGCAACTAATTCCAAATATCTTCAATTTTTCAACTAACATTACTACAACCCAGTTGGAGCTACTGGAAGCAAAGGGCAAGTGCATCATCCTAGAAAGGTAACTTGAAATGGCTTAAGCACAAAACCAATGCTTGGCCACAAAATTTGCTAAACTGCATGCTCAAATTGCTAATCCCACACTCCTCAGCCTAACAATAACCAGAGATGAAGCTTTTTAACAGCTTTAAGAATGATTAAAATAAGCTAAGGAGGAAATAATAACAACCATCTTCAACCAGTCCATAGTAGAAGTAAAAACCTACTCAGTTTAGAAGGACTTGGTTCAGGTGCATCAAGAAAATAAATCTTTGATCGTAGAAAATCATCACATATGAAATGTTGATGCATAAAAAAAATAGATGCAGAAATTCATTCATCAATAGTAGAAGCAACTTGCCAAGGTAAACACAAAATTAAGGAAATTGGCCATGGAGAATCATAATCTATGGAGGAAGTTTCAGCCTTACGCTAGAAATCTACCATTATGATTACCACCTAGAAAAATGAGGCTCTCAAATTTAAAAAAGTCAAGAATCATTATAGAGATCAGGTTGGCTTGCAAAAGGAAGTAAATGAGAAGCATATTCAAATGGCTACGGAAAAAGTAAACAAGGTCCTCCAACAACTCTAGTAAGGAAGAGAGGTGTGGTAGGCCATCATTGATAGAACAGATGCCTATAATAAAGCAGAGATTCACCTAAAGGAGTTTCAAATTAAAGAAATGATAGAGTATATGGAATTGGCTAATCCCTGCTATGCAAACCTAGCAATGCTAATTGCCATATGGCCGTAGTCAAAACTCAAAAAGTAGGCAGCTAGCTTGTACTTGCTATACAAGGTAGAGTTCAAGGACCATAAGGACACCAAGCAAAAGCTTGAGATGGAAATGTTAACCTCAAGGTTCTCAGGGCACAGTTCATGAATCAATGATCAACTACTAAGAACTTGTCCAAGAGAATGAATGATTACTAAGAGCTGAAAGATATAATCAAAGCATTCGACATCAAGTGAAAAAAATTCGTTACCTGGCTCATCAATGCCAAGGAGCTATTCCCAACAATTTCCTATCCTTGGGATGTGCCCATTCCATCCCACATTGGAGAAGCTGCATGAACCGTGCATGATCCCAGGAGTAAGGAGGAGAAAATGAAAGCATTGCTGGATGTTTTTTGCCTCCCATCAAAAGTTGTAGCAGTAGAAAGATAGTCATAGCTGCCTTAGCCACCACACATGCCTAAAGCTAGAGAAGGTCCTTCAGGGCCTTATGAACCTCCACTGTCGAGGACTATCTAATCCTCTCTACCGCCTTCATGCCATCAAAGGAACACTCAGGCACTCAGTTTTATCAAGTTTGTTTATTTTATTAAGGGTCATTCAATAATCCCATACCTTTCCAATTTTGTAAAGGAACTCAAGGATGAGTTTTCATTCAATTGTGGGGGTATGATAAGTCACAATTGGCTACATCAACGAGGCCCCATCAACACATCGTTTTATCATCGAATAGGCCCCATCGGTGCAGGGTTTGTTCTTGCCTATAAATACATGCTCACCAACTGCATTTATGATAATAGATTGATAGCAATAGTAAAGCTCTTGCAATTTTTCCATTCAAAGTTACAATATTTTTCGAGTGCCCACAGTAGGAGTCATTGAGTGTATCGATCTTTATTTGAGCATTGTTGTCCCTGAGCACAACAGTATGTACAGCACTAAAGATGAGCTTCTTGATAAACCTTGCAACATTTTGCAAAGTTTAGCTATTTTATTCATGCATTTGATGTTTTCAATTATCTATTTAATGTTTTCTACTAATTAAGTTAATAAAGTGAGATAAACTAAATAGATTACATACATAAGTACAACTACTTCAAGTGTAACACATATTCACTTGGTAATCCCAGTAGTGTTATTGCTTAGTACACCCATTAGGGTAGCGCTTGGTAACCTAGCAGTGGATACATGGGTTCAAGACGTGTACAAAAAGTAGGACTAGATGATTATGCTAGGATTAGTTAGAGATCAGTTAGTTAGCTAAATCAAATTAGTAATTAAATTACTTTTTCTCTCTCTTCAAGCTCTAAAGAACATAAAACATAAAATGATAAAAATCATATGCCTCAATTACACTTAACCATACCTTTTTACTTCACAAGTGTAATTGGGAAGACAACGAACAACCTTCAGGTCAAGGTTCACTTCCTAGAAGACTAGTGTACCGAAAACTATAGAGTCCACAAAATTCGACCGAATCATGTGTGAGCACTCTTTGATTCATATGGTTGGGCGTAGGTGTACCCTTCATCGCTCATCAATAAGCATTAGAAATATGTTAGAATACAGTAGCATGTATTACTAACCATAATAGATTATAATATTAGGCCACATTATATTATAAAATACACCCTTATGGTTAAGTAATAAGCATATTAAAAATAAATAATAAACCTAAGGTCTTGGGTTCAAAACATGGAGATGTTACATTAGGTGTTGAAACCATAAAATCATTATAATATAGGAACACCTCAGGATATATAGTCCAATTAAAACTTTATAACTCAGCATTGCCCATCAGAATCAAACCCATGACTTGTAACTTTCAAATCAAAAGTCTTACCACTAGGCTAACACTTCATTATTATAGGGATATTACATCAATCTAGTAACCTCTTCAACATGGTGTACTCTTTCTTCTTTACATGTGACTAAACTTTTTGAATCAACTTTACTTAGTATTTTCATCTACATATACTATTCCAATACTTTTCTGAATAAGATATTTTGTTGAATTTTGTAATAATATCTAACATGCACATGAGTATTCATGTTTTTTCTACATGCATGCATTTAACTTTTTGCTTTTTGATATTTTAACATTTTGTAGCATATAACATCTGATGAGTGGCGAGGTACCCCTACACTCAACCATACGAATACCAGCATTACACGTGCGATCCGATCAAACTCCGTAGACTAAGTGCCTACACGCCTTATGGAACACTTAAGGTTAATCATTCGTTGTCTTCCCAGACTTACTTGTATTTGTCGCGGTTGTATGGTTAAGTAAGTCTGAGGTATGTGATTTTTATAACTTTTATGTTTTATCGCCTATTCTAGAAGGAGAAAGGGTGAAGAGACTAAGTAACTAATTTTAACTAACTAAGTTCTAATGCCTAGCATCAGTATCCGTCCCACTTACCGTTCACACCCTGAACCAATGCAACCTTCTGGGATTACCAAATACTATTCGTTGTTGCGATTACCAAGCATAACGCACGTGCTCGAAGTGGTCGTACTGAATGCACTTAACTAGGAGTTAAGGGTTGAGAGAGATTTAATTAACTAATAAAGTATTTAACCATTAACAATAATTAAAGTCCTATTTAGCTTAATCCATGCACTACAAGGTTTATCCAAAATTTCTTCTTTATTTCTATACACAAACTTGTGCTTAGGTACAATATTTGCTCGAATAAAGATCCGTTCACTTTGGGACTCCTACTGCAAGCACATGGAAATTACTCTAACTCTAGAATGCAAAAACTACAAGAGTTTGGCTAAGGTCTAAATCTAGATAGAGAAACAAGGGAGAGTCGCCTCTTATTTATTGATTTGGTGGCGAGTTGCGATATCGCATATGATACATCGCATATGCGATATCGCAACCCATGCGATATTGCATCCCATCATACTCCCATGACTAAATAAAAATTCATCCTCGAGTTCCTTATAAAATATTGGGAAGGTATGCGATTATTAACTTGAATGGAACTAATGGTGAATGGGATGACATGTGAATGGATCATCATTATAGAACATGACAAAACTAGTGTTCACGACAACAAGAGTGAACACTTTATACATTTGACATCAGGCCTTATTTGGCAACTAAGAGAGAAGAAGTTTTCTGCTGCCAATGCCAAGATTGTGCCTTTCGTTGTCTATCCCTAAGTGCACCATCCATCTCATTTCTTGCATAGCTGCTTCAGCACCAATCCATTCCAAGTGTTCCCTCTAGGTCCAATCTGTTGTTGTATGATTGTCATCTGCACACACAACACAGTCTTATATTAGAAAGGGTAATTGAATTACAATGCAGTTGATACCTTTCCTCAGTGTAAGGTCCATTGGCTAGGTTGTAGTATGGCTAATGTGGATTCTGGGGATATAATATTGGTGACTACTGAAGGTGTAGGGGTTAGGAGAAAATCAAAAAAATTGGACCAGGAGCCCCATGACTAATCGCGAACCTCCAGTAGTGAGAGAATGAAAAAGAGAAGGAATAAGAAGGATGAAGAAAAAGAAACAACTGTGACACTGATAAAATGGATGTCAAGATGGAAATGAGCAAAATAGAGTTGATTGTCAAATGTTAAGGAAAAGAATTTAACTGGTGCACCAAATAGGAATGCCAGTGGGTCCTCCCCAAAGCAGGCTCATGCCCTTAATGCCCTGAAAAGCCCACATTCAAAGAGTCTGTAGGCTCTAGAAATGTCATTTGGAACAAGAGTTAAATTCTTAACCACAAGAATTTACCAAAAAGAAAACAATGCATCAACCAAAATATACACTAATGATACAACCGACAATGAGGTGAACAATGGAGGAAGAATGATG
>MNCI01027496.1:991039-1015467 GCA_015680685.1 Gnetum montanum
AAAAATGTGCAAAACAAAAATGTGTAAAACAAAAACTAAAAAGAACTGAGGGCCTCAAATGATTAGCATAGATGGCCATCTCCCCCATGACTAAATTAAAAGGGAGAGATCCAAAATAATGAGCGTTTGTTTGAATTTCTTAAAAGTGTCCAACTTCTCCCAATTGATGTTTTCAGGTTAAGGGTTGAAAGTTGACGACACTCATGTTCCAATGTATCTATGCTTTCATTGTGGGTGCAAGTTGTTTCCCCAGTTCGTTCCATGCATGTTGGTGGGCTGCTCTCTTGATTAGCTATCAACCACTGGGTGTTCTCTTGTTGTGTGGTTGCTCCATACATGCACCTTTGTATCTGAGTTTCTTACACACACCAGTTGCATGCAGGAGATGCTGAGCATTCCTCCATGTCATCACCCTCTGAGTCACTGTATGTGATGCATGGAACTTTCTTCTTCTCGATCATTCCATAAATGTTTTCCTTAGATATTTCCAAGGAAAGTTCATAGATTCCTAGGCATGCATTGATGGTGTTGAGCCATGCCCTCCCCATTATAATTGGGAAGCCCCCTTTGTTGATGTTGACTTCTATCACTAGGAAATCAGTTGGGTATGACCAACCACACACAGTGATAACGATGTCCTCCACCAATCCCAAGGGAATGGTGATAGACTGGTCAGCCAACTCTAGTTAAATATTGCTCTTCTTGAGTGGAGGTAGCTTTATACATCTCCTATGATATTAAGTTGACTTCGGAACCTAAGTCAAGAAGAGCCTTATGAGCTTCATTCCTAGCAACTTGGAGATAAATTAGGGGGGCTTCCAGGATCAAATAATTTCTTAGGAAGGTGGCCCACCTTGATCCAGTTAGTAACAGTATGTGTTAACATAACCATGTGTGTTGAGCTTTGTTGTTGGTTTAAAGGGAGCTCCGAAGCCTTATTTGTTGGAGGAGCATACATAGACTCAACCTCTTATGGTTGTGAGAGCTTGTTAGGGCTTTTGGTTTTGAAGAAAGGTCTTCTTTTCATGTGGTTATCAGAACTAGCAGTGGGTTGAAGGTTTACAGCTCTTGTAGCATTATGTTGCTACAATTGAGTGGGGAGTTCCCCTTACATCATTGGAGCGGGTGGTAGTGGAACTATTGGCATAAAAGATGCGGATGGATTTAGAGGATGGTATGTATGTGGTGTGTCTCTCATAGGAGAAGGAGTCCTAAAATACTCTCAAACTTGGTAGTGATGTTGTGCGGTTACGTGACCCATAGAGTCACTAGGAGAAACCGGCTACTACACGTAATAGCCATATAGGTTTGGTTGCCGATAAGGGTATTGTTGCCTAGGTGGTGGCATCCCCCATGATTGTGGGTGTTGCCACTACTGATGTTTCCCGATAGGTTGTGGCGGAGTTCTAGTTGGATAATATGTTAACGGTTGGTGGAACTACCTTGGGTTACCTTGGGGATAAGGTAACCTTCGGGGTGCTTGCCGTTTGTCAAGTCTTGGGTTGAGTGCATACACCCCAGACTCTTGTAGATGTGAGATTATTGGGCAACATCCCTTACGATGCTCATATTGGCAGATCTCACATCCACTATCATTGTCCGTGTCAGAATCCACAACCTCATCGGCGATAGTAATTTTTCCCTTACCATTGTTACATGCATGGTCTGAATCTCTCCACTTTTTCTTATCATGGTTACTACTTCGTTCCTTAGACTCCTCTATGATTTTTAGAACGGTTTCGAATCTACTGTCTAAGGAGTCCCTCATTTGATCCACCTTTGCTGACACTTCGGTTGTTAAATTTTGAATTAACAAGGTTTTTCTATTCACCAACTCTTCAAGTGGTGACTCATCCTCTTCCTCACAGAATCTTATTCCCTTCTTTCGAAGGGAAGGATCATGGTTATACTCTTCCGCGCTTTCTCTTTTCTATAGCTCCCCTTCTTCTTTGGCTACTTGCTCCAACAATATATGAACTTCGTGGGACCTAAGTTCAGATAATCTCCCTTAGGCATATGTTCCAAGGGTTCTCCTGGTTTCATATGTTAGCCCATGTACGAGGTGGCAGAGTTGATCCCGTTGTGTGTAACCATGGCCCAGGCAATGATGTAGCAATGCATAATATCGGCCCATGGCAGCATCCAAGGGTTCGTGATTACCCTTCTTCCATCCTTGGATCTACTTACACAAGTTGGACACTCTCAAGTACGTTTGGTATTTATCGTTAAACAATTCTAGCATTGTACTCCACCTCCTAATGGCTTCCGGCTCTAAAGACCGATACCAACTTTCCGCTTCTTTTATGAGTGTCCTAGGGAACAACTTTAACTTCTGCCACTTATTTTCAATATATTGCAAGGCACAGGCATTTTGGAATTCCTATAAGTGGTTTTGCATATCAGCATTGTATCCCCCCTCAAACCGTGGGATATTATTCATGTCTAGTCTCTTGATCCAACTATCTTTTTGGTGCCTTGTAGGTATTCTAACGGCCTCCATAATATCTAACATACTTCGGGTGGCAAGTAGGGGTTCATCATGATCATCTCTCTCATGACATCTATGATGCCTACATGGTTCCCTACTTTCCCTTCTTTCATGCCTTGACTCTCTAGACTGCCCTCTTCCTTGCTCTCGACTCTCTCGTCAAGGTCTCTCATTTTGCTTATCCTTACCCTTATCCTCACGGTTGTCCTCTTTGTGACTGTGTCCTAATGTGAAAGCAGAGGGTGAATGATGTAATGAAGGGAAAGAAGAAGGGGAACCATTTCCATGACAATGTTTCTTACCTTCTCTTCGGTGGCTACGGCCCCAATCGTGATGACGATCAAATTTCCTGCCTTTGTCATGTGTTTGTGTTCCCTCATCGAACACTTGGTGTCCATGGGAATCAGAACCAGGGTTGTGAATCGTAGAGTTTAGGTTCTGATACCCTACCTCCTCACCATCATGAGGAAGAGGAACATCATTTTGTGGAAACCCTATTGAAATAGGTTCACCACCCTTGATTTCACTTATGACGGGTGAACCGCTATGGGGCCCCTTGCCCTTCAATGATGTATGGTAGCTCTCCTGCCTCGAGTCCCTTAAACATTGCATCATTGTTGGATGGTAATCCCTTGTGTCATAATCTTCTACAACATATTCAGCATATAGCTATGTCATGCCTATCTGTGCAAGAGCACGAAGGAGCATGTTAGGGACTGCACGATCTGGGGGTAACACTATGTTACCTTGCAAGTCTTGCCAACGCAATTGTTTGTCCTGATGGAGGATAAAGGTAAAATCAGGTATATGCTCATCGTGATGAGTATACACTATCCAATACTATTGAGGAACTGGCGGTTCTTGGTTACATTTGTTAGACCGCTGACTGTCTCTTATGTGATCCCTAGGTGGTGAAGTGCTTTTATGAGAAGAAGAAGACATTGCTATCTTGTCGATGTACTATTGACCGTTGTTTAAATTTTCTTCTAATTAACTCTAAGGGTTTGTTTAAGCTTTCCAACGATGTGGATGATTTCCTATGTTCTACTTAGCACACAAACAACTTAGTCCCTAGAAACAGCACCAATGATGAGTGGCGAGGTACCCTTACACTCAACCATAAGAATACGAGCGTTACATGCGCAATCTGGTCAAACTCCGCAAACTAAGTGCCTACACACCTTATGGAACACTTAAGGGTAATCATTTGTTGTCTTCCCAGACTTACTTGTATTTGTCATGGTTGTATGGTTACTTACTTGTATGTGATTTTTATATCTTTTATGTTTTATCATCTATGCTAGGAGGAGAAAGGGTGAAGAGACTAACTAATTTTAACTAAGTTATAATGCCTAGCATCAGTATCCATCCCACTTACCGTTCACACCCTGAACCAATGCAACCTTCTGGGATTACCAAACGCTATTCGTTGCTGGGATTACCAAGCATAACGCATGTGCTCGAAGCAATCGTACTGAATGCACTTAATTAGGAGTTAAGGGTTGAGAGAGATTTAATTAACTAATAAATTATTTAAAAATTAACACTAATTAAAGTCCTATTTAGCTTAATCTATGCATTGCAAGGTTTATCCAAAAGTTCGTCTTTATTTCCGTACACAAACTTGTGCTCAAGTACAATATTTGCTCGAATAAAGATCTGTTCACTTTGGGACTCCTACTATGGGCACATGGAAATTACTCTAACTCTGGAATGGAAAAACTGCAAGAGTTTGGCTAAGGTCTAGATCTATATGGAGAAACAAGGGAGAGCTACCTCTTATTTATAGATTTGGCAGTGAGCTGTGATATCGCGTACACAATATTGCAAGAGAAGACACAATATCGCATACGATACATCGCGTACATGATCTCGCGTCCCATCAACATAATAGGCACAATAACATATTTATAGAACCTACTTCACCTTTTTTAGCATAAAGCACACTACTAGCATTTTTTCATATCATTACTAGTGAAGGAGAACTTAATTCATTAGAGCATGTAGCTTGTGGCTTTCATGTTATAGGTTTGATTCCAATGAGTATACTAATCTCACATACTATTATGTTCTGCTTAACTTTTATGAAATTCTTGTATTAGTTATATGTCTTGAGGATTTATATAGTCATCTAGTTCTAGTCTAGTTGTAAGACTCTTGATTTGGAAGTTCTAAGTCATAGGTTCAATTTCAATAGATAGTACTAAGTTATAAACAAATTTTTATTGAAGTATTCTGGGGGTAAATGTTATGTTTCAAGTTTTACTACACCCTTAGTGATTAGAATTTTTATTTATATGTTCTAAGGCATGGCTTCAATTCTAGTGAACAATGTTGAGTTATAAAAAAATTTCTTTCATAGTTATTATGGAGTTAAATGTTCTATTTTAAGTTTCAACATCCACTCCCCATCTAGTTCTTGTTTTGACACCCTTCCTCTTGTCATGGCATTTATCCTAGTTCAATTTTATTGGTAACATTAATGTTAACTTACCATTTTTTGTACAAGAAAAGAATAAGTTGAACTTATTTCTTTCTATATCACATTTTATTTTATGCAAGATTTATTGAAGTCTTTGGTCTTCTTAAGTGTAATAATCATCAAGGTGCAATCTTCCTAAATTTCTTTTCTATGTTCAAGGGATATAATCTTCTAGATATAGTTTGAAAATCATTAAAAATTATTATCTTTGCAAATAAATGTTCTTTTTTTTTTCCTATCATGCTTATCCAATTGAACTAATGTAAGGGATTCATTCGTCTTTGATTTGATTATGGTGGGACTATTATCAAATCTAGCTTCCACAACTTGCTAAGCATTATTAAATTAGGAATATTTTCATTAAAACTAAAATGTATCATTAATTTTTTAAAATTGATAAAAATATTATATGTATATAATTCCATTAACATATCAAATTTTACTTCTTTTTTTTAATTAAATGAACTTTGAGTAAATAATTCATCATTAAAAATATTGATTTTCTTGGATATTTCATGATAAATTTAAAATTTAATAAATACCTTAAAAAGTTGAAAGTAAAAATTTTCCAATATTAATGAAAACATGTCTAATTCCAAGATACCCTTCATCATACTACTTCAAAGCATGAAGTTCTAAGTGTCATTCAAAATAATTGGATACTTAGAAATGTTTTTATTTATCATCATCTTTAATTGTTTCATCCAAGATTAAAACTAGTATACTGATACCACTTTATTGCAATGATAAATGTTGTAAGAAAGTATGTCTTGTCAGTGGTTTGTAGGTTGTTTTCCTTCAGATCAAGGGCCAAATAAATATGGAGACCCTTACGAGTTCCATGCTATCTTAAGCATCAATAATGATCCCCCATAGAACTACATTATGTTAATTTCTTCTAGATGGTATCACAAGGATATGTAGACCTATTGGGGAGCCTTTGACCTTTTTGGCTTAGCATATGCTGATTCTCTTTAGAGTATATTCATAGAGCCAAATGCACATTGTATAGGAATGGTCCTTGTTATCTTCTTGTGATGTCTTATGTCATGTTATATTGTTGTGCATTCATTGTATGTGTGTGTGTCTAAGTCATTATGCATGCATGTTTCGTAAGGCATATTCGCTATGCTTCTAATCTATATATAATGAGTTCCATGACTCTTACTAGGGATGTAGATGTTATGAACTCTAAGATATAGTCTGTCTTAAGTTTTCCTTGATTTCCTTGTTGACTTAAATACTCAAGGATGATGCCATATAGTGCTTTTCAATGGCAACATCATAATGTACATGGAAGCTTCTCCAAAATAAGTTAGATTTTTTTGTAAAAACGAATCTTTAGTTGTCCACAAACTCACCATGAGTTGTGGCTTGATCTTTTTAGCAAACTTAAGTCATGACAAAGACTTGATAAAAAAAATCTCTAACTATGAATCAAAATAGGTTGTAGTTTGAGAAATATTCTTTAGAACTTCACAAAGAGTCCTCGAGACGAACCATAAATTATGCTCTTCACACCATGACCTAATCATGAGTCATGGTGAACTCAAAAAAAATTTTATTCTTCAATCTTCAATTCATCTTTGGCTAATCTTTTGTAAATAATTTATTGTGATGAATGATGAGAATGATTAGAAAAATGGGAAGAAAGAGAATACTAAGAGTGATGAGATAATGATGAGAGAAATTAATAAGTTTTTGAAGAGAAAATTTTATTTGTTTATCATCAAATAATCTACAGAGAAGTGGAATCCATCAATCATCAAAGACATCTAATGAGTGGTGAGGTACCCCTACACTCAACCATACGAATACGAGTGTTACACACACGATCCGGTTGAACTTCGCAGATGGACTAGTTGTGGCATCTAGACAGTTAGCCTTAGGTCGCAATTCATTGTCCTCCAACCTAGACTAGTATTAGCTTTGTCACATATGGTTTAGTCTAGAGTGAGGTGTATGATGTGGTTCATAATCTAACACTACTCCTGAAGGCGATGGAGAGTAATATTAACTAAGCTAGGAGAGAAGGGATGAGAGAGAATCTAACTAGCCTAAGTATGATAAGCATCTGTTCCTTGATTATCTGTACACATCTTGGACTTCATGCATGACTACCACCAGGATTACCAAGCGCAGATCCTAGGTATGCTACTGGGTTACCAAGTAGTCACACTTAAATGCTCATAATCAAGTCGTACTCATTCTACATTTTAACATGAGATAAGGGTGAGAGGATATTAACTACGAAATCAGTAAATAACAATTAAATAAATAATTAATCTAAGTGAATGCTGCAATGATGAAGTAATCTCGATCTTTATTTCTGGTCATGTATGTGTCCAAGTACGTCACAATCGAATAAGGATGTCATACAATTACAATCACCACACTGCATGCATACATTGGAAAATAATTCTATCTCTGGAGGGATAAAACTGCCAGAGTCTAGCTAAGGTCTAAATCTAAGTGCTTAAAACTGGGAAAGCTGCCTCTTATTTATAGACATTACGGTAACTCATAAACATCTTTATTTATGATTAAAATATTCATCCTTCAAAGGAAAGTAAGGGGTGCCTACTTATAGAAGTCAACATGGACTAAAGTATATCTATTAAGACCAACTTTTCCTTGCCTATTCTTTTTATAAAATGAATTTTTCATGGGTATTTGGAACCATTGTTAGTTACATCTACCCATCAAATACAATTACTTAAATTTTTCTTAACAAATTATGTTAGACATCCAAGCCCATTTTTTCATAGATTTACAAAATTTTCCAATAAAAATAAATGGAAATAATCTTGTATATTAATTCATTTATCTAGTCACTCTTATTACACTTTACTTTGATAATAAAAGCATAACATCTAAGTCATTTGTATGAGGTACTGTTCTTATTTTTCCCTACTTTTTGAGCTAGGTAATTCTTAAATAATGTAGTGTGTCCTAGATATAAGGTCATTTACACATAAGCAAGTAGTCTTAATAATTTATAATTATACCTCGATTTTGATAATCAATCTAAAGGATATTCTAAAGTTTCATGTTTTAAGAAGCTATTTAATCTTTCATTTATTTTTTAGAGAGCTAAGTAGGAAATAAATAATCTTCTTAGTTCCATTACGCATATAAACTTTTTTTGCACAACATTTGATTTTCAGGGACATTTTTTATTGAAATAAATTTTATTAATTGTGAAAATAACTTGGTATTACAAGTAGGTAGGGAGACTTATATTTAGCCAATTACATATTAAGATTTTTCTAATTCTTACAACTCTTATCACGAAGAAGGATATTTGTGTTATACATGTTTTTTTCTACTTAAGAAAATAGATTGTAAGAGAAAAATAGATGTTGACATTGAGAATGGGAAGAAATAATATGAAGTTGAAGATACAAAAAATTAAATTAATGTCAATAACAAGAATGACCAAATGAAAATGAAAAAAAAATCAAATAAGGCATAAACTTCTATGAATATTATCATTTGTACTACAAGAAGTATTGATCAATATAGATAGATAGCTTATAAGATGAGTTTGTCATTATTTGACAAGAATAATGTCAACTCAACTATCAAAGCTATTGTTAACAAATAGATCATAACTTATGTTATAAATTTTTGACACAATGTTAACATTAAGAGGTGAAGTAATGGCGATAAATAATAAGTGCCATCATTTTATTGTATTTTTTCAAATGCTAGTATTTTGCAATAGCTTTCAATTGCTACCTAAATTCCTTTTTCCATTTTAGGCTCCAATATATATGTTGATGAAAATTGATGAGTGGCGAGGTACCCCTACACTCACCCATATGAATACGAGCGTAGCACACGCGATCTAGTCAAACGCCACAGACTAAGTGCCTACACGCCTCATGGAACACTTAAGGTTAATTATTCGTTGTCTTCCTAGACTTACTTGTATTTGTCACAGTGTATGGTTAAGTAAGTCTAAGGTATATGATTTTTATGTCTTTTATGTTTTATCTCCTATGTTAGTGAGGTGAAGGGTTGAAGAGACTAATTGACTAACTTTAACTAACTAACTAAGCCTTAATTAACCTAGCATCAGCATCCATTCCCACTTATCATTCACACCCTGAACCAATGCAACCTTGGTTACCAAATGCTAATCGTTGCTGGGATCACCAAGCGTAACACACATGCTCGAAGCAGTCGTACTGAGGCACTTAACTAGGAGAGAAGGGTTGAGAAATATTTAATAACTAATATAGCAATTAAAGAATAAATAATAAATAACATTAAATAAAATCCTATTTAGCTTATTCCATGCACTGCAAGGTTTATCCAAGAAGTTCGTCTTTATTGCCATACACAAACTTCTGTTCAGGTACAATGTCTACTCGAATAAAGATCCATTCACTTTGGAGTTCCTATTGCGGGCACAAGGAAAATATTCTATCTCTGGAGGGATCAAATTGCCAAATTTTCACTACAGTCTAAGCCTAGGATGAGAAACAAAGGAGAGCCACCTCTCATTTATAGATTTTGCAACAGACTGCAATATCCGGTACGCGATATCGCAGGGGATGCGATATCGCAGCGGACGCAATATGGCATACGTGATATTGTGGCCCATGCGATATCACGTCCCATCATACCCCCATGACTAAATGAAAACTCGTCCTCGAGTTCCTTGCAAAATATTGGGAAGGTATGGGATTATTAACTCAAATGGAACTAATGGTGAATGGGATGACATGTGAATGAATCATCATTACAAGACAAAACAAAACTGGTGTTCATGACAACAAGAGTGAACACCTTATTACATTTGACATCAGGCCTTATTTGGCAGCTGAGAAAGAGAGAGAGAAAGAAGTTTTGCTGCTACCAATGCCAAGATTGCACCTTTCATTGTCCATCCGTAAGCGCACCATCGATCTTTCTCCTTGCATAACTGCTTCATCACTACTCCATTCCAAGTGTTCTCCCTAGATCCAATCCATTGTTGCATGATTGCCATCTACACATACAACACAGTCTTGATATTAGCAAGGGTAAATGAATTTCAATGCAGTTGATACATTGCTTCGGTGAAAGGTCCATTGGCTGAGTTGTGGTATGACTGATACGAATCTAGAGATATAATAGTGGTGACTACCAAAGGTGTAGGGGTTAAGAGGAAATCGAAAAAATTGGGCCCCGTACCCCCATGACTAATTGTGAACCTCTGGTAGCGAGAGAATGGAAAAAGAAAAAGAAAAGGAACAAGAAAGATGAAGAAAAAGAGACAACTATAACATCGATGAAATGGATGTCAAGATGGAAATGAACAAAATAAAATTGGTTGCAAAAATGTTAAGGGAAAGAATTTAACTGGTGCACCAAATAGGAATGTCAGTGGATCCTCCCCAAAGCAGGCTCATGCCCTTAATGCCTTGACAAACTCGTAGGCTCTAGAAATGTCATTTGGGACAAGAGTTAAAGTCTTAACCATAAGAGTTTACCAAAAAGAAACCAATGCATCAACTAAAATATACACTAATGATACAACCAGCAATGAGGTGAACAATGCAGAGAAGGATGGAGAGAAGAAAATGGAATGGAATCCCAAGAACAAGGTGGTGTATAGCCCTTTGTGTAGGTCATGGTTAATTTGACTTAGCAGGTCCCATTCCAAGTCTAGCCTCAAACAAGCCACATCCAGTGACTTCGCATTAATGCATTCAACCAAACCATCCACTTGAAGTAACAAGAATGCCTTCACCCAAAAGCCACCACCATTTCGATGAAACAAAGGAGGAGAGAATGGGAAGCGAGAAGGGCCTTAGTTAGAGGGAACATTTTTGTTTTAGTTCCATAACCAGTGCTTGTAGACCAACCGATTATTTCGTCTATGGGGTGTGCTTTCAATTCTCACTGTTTTTCTTTTCTCTTCCTTTTTCCTCTTTCTTTTTTTTTATTTTTATTTTATGTGTTTATGTGTGAGAACCATACCATGCAAAGACTTTGTTATTTTTATTTTCTCAGCTTCCCAATGATTGGGTAACATCGAAACAGTAAGAAAACTCAAGAAGAAAACATCCAAGCACCCAAGAGAATGGCCAACACAAATGCACCAAGTTCCCTTGAAGTCACACCCTTTTCAATCCTTGAGTCCTTCCTTAGTTTGAGAAATGCCCAGTCACCGATTCATTATAGTTCTTATTTAGAGAGGGACTGTACATTTCCAAGCCAAGAGAGACCATAGAAATTTGTGGATGTATGGATGAAGTGAACTCATTGCCTGCTATATCAAAAGAACCATACCTTAGTATCAACATCATAACTTAAAGGTAAAAACCAAACATGATAAATCAATATAAAAATAGTTCATACCATCATAAAGAACACTTATTGAATGACAAACTTACAAGGTTCGTAACACACACACACACACACACAATGAAAAAGTATAATGAAGTTGTAAACAAAAACAAGAAAATTTAAAGAAATTTGTAAAACAAAAATGTGTAAAACAAAAACATGTAAAACAAAAACTAAAAATAACTGAGGCCCTCAAATGATTAGCATAGGTGGCCATCTCCCCCATGACTGAATGGAAAGGGAGAGATCCGAAATAATGAACATCTATTTGAATTTCTTAAAAGTGCTCAACTTCTCCCCATTGATGTTCATGTATTATTTCCAGGAAGTTGGTGATGCTCATACTACAATGTGTCTATGCCTTCGTTGTTGGCATGAGTTATTCCCTCAGCTCGTTCCATCCATGTTAATGCATTACTCTCTTGATCAGCTGTCAACCACTGGGTGTTCTCTTGTTGAGTGGTTTCTACATACAAGAACCTTTGAATGTTATCCTCTAGTGCACACCGGTTACATGCAGGAGATGTTAAATTTTGCATTACCCATGATTCCTGCATGTCCTCACCATCTAAGTCACTGTATGTCATGCATGGAACTTTCTTCTTCTCGATCTTTCCATAAATATTTACCTTAGATATCTCCAAGGAAAGATCGTGAATCCCTAGGCATGCGTCTACTGTGCTTAGCCATGCCCTTCCCATTATAATTGGGAAGTCCCCTTCGTTGTTGTTAACTTCTATCACTAGAAAATCTACTGGGTATGACCAACCACACACAGTGGTAATGATGTCCTCCACCAATCCCAAGGGAATGGTGATGGATTGGTCAACCAACTCAGGTTGAATGTTTCTCTTCTTAAGTTGGGGCAGGTTCTAGGCTTGATACATCTCTCCTAATATTAAGTTGACTTTAGAACCTGAGTCAAGAAGAGCCTTATGTGGTTCATTCCCGGCGATTTGTAGATAGATTAAGGGACTTCCAGGTTCAAATAGTTTCCTAGCAAGGTGGCCTACCTTGATCCAATCAGTAACGGTATGCGTTAACATAACCGTATGCGTGCAGCTCTGTTGTTGGATGGAAGGGAGCTCCAAAGCCTTATATGTTGGAGGAGTGATCACAAACTCAACTGCTTGTTGTTGTGAGAGCTTGTCTAGGCTTTTGGTTCTGAAGAAAGATCTTCTCTTTTTGCGGTTGTCAAAACCAACAGCGGATTGAATGGTTACGACTTTCGTAGCGTTACATTGCTGTAGTTGAGTGGAGAGTTCCCCTTGCATTGTTGGAGTAGGAGGTGTTGTGGGAACTACTGGTGGAAGAGGTGCGAATGGATTAGGAGGATGGTATGGGTATGGAGCATTTCTCGGGGGAGAAGGAGTCCTTCTAAAGTACTCTCGAACTTGGTAGTGATGTTGTGGAGTTGTGTGATCCATGGAGTTACTTGGAGAAATCGGCTGCTACACGTAGTATCCATATGCGTCTGGCTACCGGTAAGGGTATTGATGTTTAGGCAGTGGCATCCCCCATGACTGTGGGTATTTCCACTGTTGATGTTTCCCGATGGGTTGTGGTGGAGTTTCACTTGGATAGTACGTTAATGGTTGGTGGAACTGCCTTAGGTTACCTTGGGGATAAGGTAACCTTCGGGGTGTCTGCTGTTGGTTAAGTCTCGAGTTAAGTGCATACACCCCAGACTCTTGTAGATGTGAGATGATTGGACAACATCCCTTAGGATGGTCATATTGGTAGATCTCACATCCACCATCATTGTCAGTGTTCGAATCCACAACCTCATCGGAGATAGTTATTTTTCCCTTATCCTTGTCACGTGCAGGGCCTGAATCTCTCCGATTTTTCTTGTCCTTGTCACTACTTCGTTCCTCCTTAGACTCCTCTACAATTTTTAGGACAGTTTCAATTTTACTGTCTAAGGAGCTTCATACTTCATCTACCTTAGTCGATACTTCTATTGTTAGCTTTTGAAGTGGCAAGGTTTTCTTATTCACTAACTCTTCAAGTGGTGACTCATCCTCTTCATCGCAAAATCTCACTCCCTTCTTTCAAAGAGAGGGATCACGGTTATATTCTTTCACACTTTCCCTTTTTTGTAGCTCCTCTTATTCTTTGGCTACTTGTTCCAACAATCGATGAATCTCATGGGATCTAAGTTCTGATAATCTCCCTTGGGCATAAGTCCCAAGGGTTCTCCTAGTTTCATACCTTAGCCCATCTATGATGTGGTAGAGTTGATGCCGCTATGCGTAACCATGGCCCGGGCAACGATGTAGCAATGCATAGTAGCGGCCCATGGTAGCATCCAAGGGTTTGTGATTACCTTGCTTCCATCCTTGGATCTTCTTACGCAAGTTAGACACTCTAGAGTACGTTTGATATTTATCGTTGAAGAGTTCTAACATCATAATCCACCTCCTAATGGTTTCCGGTTCTAAGGACCAGTACCAACTCTCTGCTTCCTTGATGAGTGTCCTGGGAAACAACTTGAGTTTCTGCCACTCATTCTCTATGTTTTGCAAGGCGCAAGCATCATGAAATGCCTATAAATGATTTTGCGGATTTGCGTTGTATCCCCCTTCGAAGCGTGAGATGTTGTTCATGTCTAAGTGCTTGATCCGACTATCTTTTTGATGCCTTATTGGTATTCTAACTACCTCCGTGATGTCTAGCATGCTTCAGGTGGCAAGTAGGGGTTCATCATGATCATCTCTTTCATGATGTCTATGATGTCTACGTTAATCCCTACTTTCCCTTCGTTCATGCCCTTGTCCTCTCTCTTGATTCTCTTGTCGAGGTCTCTCATTTTTTCTACCTCTATCCTCACCATTATGCTCTTGATGGTTGTGCCTAGAGGTGGAAGGAGAGGGTGAATGATGTGAAGAAGGGGAAGAAGAAGGAGAACCATTGCCATGACGATGTTTCCTACCTTCTCTTCTGTGGCTTCAACCCCAATTGTGATGACGATCTAAGTGCCTGTCCTTGTCATGTGTTGTTGTTTCCTCAGTGAACAGTTGGCATTCATAGGGATCAGAACCAGGGTTGTGTATTATGGAGCGTAGGTTCTAATACCCCACCTCCTCACTATCATTAGGAGGGGGAACATCATTCGATAGAGAACCCGTTATAAGTGGTTCACCATCTCCGATTTCACTTAGGACAAGCGGGACCCCTTTGTCCTTCAACAGTGCATGTTGGCTCTCCTACCTTGAGTCCCTTATATGTTGTGCAGATGTGGGATGTTAATCCCTTATGTCAAAGTCACCTATAACATATTCAGCATAGAGTTGTATCATGTCGATCTATGCAAGAGCACGGAGGAGCATGTTTGGGACTGACCAATCTGGAGGTAACACTATGTTACCTTGCAAGTCTCTCCATCGTAGCTATTCGTCTTGATGGAGGATAAAGGTAAAATCTGGTATGTACTCATCGAGATGAGTATATACTACTCAATGTTGTTGAGGAACCGGCTGATTTTGGTTATGTGTTTTAGATTGCCAACTATTTCTTGTATTATCCCTAGGTGGTGTAATGCTCTTATGAGAAGAAGAAGAAGACACTGTGTCTTAATTTGGTGTGCTAATTAACCATTATGTAATTTTTCGTTTAATTAACCCTAAGGGTTCATTTAAGCTCCCAACGATGTGAGTAATCTCCTATGTTCTACTTAGCACACAAACACCTAGTCCCCGACAACGGCGCCAATGATGAGTGGTGAGGTACCCCTACACTCAACCATACGAATACAAGTGTAGCATGCGCGATCTAGTCGAACTCTGTAGAATAAGTGCCTACACGCCTCATGGAACACTTAAGGTTAATTATTCGTTGTCTTCCTAGACTTACTTGTATTTGTCACGGTGTATGGTTAAGTAAGTCTGAGGTATATGATTCTTATGTCTTTTATGTTTTATCTCCTATGCTAGTGAGGTGAAGGGCTGAAGAGACCAATTGACTAACTTTAACTAACTAACTAAGCCTTAATTAACCTAGCATCAACATCCGTTCCCACTTACCGTTCCCCCCCTAAACTAATGCAACCTTGGTTACCAAACGCTAATCGTTGCTAGGATAACCAAGCGTAACGCACATGCTCGAAGCGGTCGTACTGAGGCACTTAACTAGGAGAGAAGGGTTGAGAAAGATTTAATAACTAATAAAGTAATTAAAGAATAAAAAATAAATAACATTAAATAAAATCCTATTTCGCCTATTCCATGCACTGCAAGGTTTATCCAAGAAGTTCGTCTTTATTGTTGTACACAAACTTGTGTTCAGGTACAATGTCTGCTCGAATAAAGATCCGTTCACGTTGGAGTTCCTACTGCGGGGACATGGAAAATATTTTATCTCTGGACGGATCAAATTGCCAAAGTTTCACTACAATCTAAGCCTAGGATAAGAAACAAGGGAAAGCTGCCTCTTATTTATAGATTTGGCAGCAGACCGCGATATCGCGTATGCGATATCGCAGGGGAAGATGCGATATTGCGACCCATGCAATATCGTGTCCCATCAAAAATGCTATTAAAAATGAAATAATCCTCCTTACTAATAATTAATTTTCTTACCTTAGTCTTTCAAAACATTAATTGTAAGATTGTATATCTAAGCAAGCATTCCTAAAATTTGAAAGTTTATTATTTCTATACTTTTTCTTATTTTCTACTTAGTTTTAAGCACATGACATGCTTTAAATCCTTTTATTAATAATATTATTGGGTCCTAACATCCCCATAACTTATCATTTAAAGTATTTCAATTGACCATTATATTTTGATAGTGACTTAAATAAGCAATCATAGTTAGTATATTTGATGTTTCTTTAGTGGATCTTATTTCTCTCTCTTTGATTTTTTTCCAATAAATCTAGTTTTTTAGAATATCCCCTAGGAAAATCTAAAGCACTACTAAGTTCTTTAATTGATACTAAAATTTCTACTTCTTTTATTAATGTAGAATTTTTTGTTGATTTTTAAAATGTAGATTTAGAAGTTAGTAAGAGAAAATTTATGACATCTTTTAGTAGTGATGTTTATGCAACTAAGACACATCATTTTTCTCTTCTTGATGATGTATATGAGTTATTGATTACTAATCTTACATCACAATATATGTTTATTTAAATTTTGGGTTACATGATGTAATGCAAAAACATCACATTCAACTTCTTTATGCTAAGTATTATTTTAGTTTTGTTCTACTTATTAAGCTACTTAATGCTTTGATAGTATGATGTACCCTAAATGTGAGATCATTTATACATAAGAATGTAGTGTTAATCATTCATAAGAAAACTCCAAATTTTGGTGTCCAAATAGAATATTATTCTAAAGTTCCATGTTTGGTCAACTTATTTAATATTCCATTTATTTTTCAAAAATTTAAACAATAAATTATTAGTCTTGTTAGTCTTATAAAGCATATGATAAATGCTTTTTTATATAAATCAATCTTTTTAGCCATAAAAAGGAATCAATATTAAGTTATAAATTAAAAAATAATTTTGTAAAAGAAATGCTAAAACTAGTATGATAAATTTAAGAGTTCCTAGTGCACATAAGTAAAAATTATATTTTTACTTATATCCAACCAATTAAATATTACAATCTTCCTAATTCTTACTACTTTTATCACCAGGAATAATATTTATTTCATGTTTATCCTTTTTTCTCAAAAAGAAAATGTCACGGAGGTAAAAATGTATCGAAGTTTATAATAAAAGAATAATTTAAAGTTAAGGATATGAAAAATCAAGTTCATGTCAATGATAAAATGATAAAAAGACAACAAAGAAATTATAGAAGATATAAGCATCTATAAATATATTTACATATACTACAAAAAGTAATGATTAGTTCACATGAATAGCTCATAAGGTAAGTCTTTTCTTATTTGAAAAATTAAATTTTAACTCAAAGATCAAAACTAATGTTGACAAGCAGACTATAGCTTATGGTTATTGATGCAAGGTTAATATTAAGCAACAAAGTAATAGTGATGTAAATTGTGTTCCACCAATTTCTTGTATTCTTCCAAATGCTAATATGTTGTTCTAACTTTCTATTGCTACCTTAAATCCTTTTGTAATTTTAAGTTCAAGCATAGATGTTGAAAGTAATTTAAATGTTGTTAGGGTCAGGGTTGTTCTCCTAACTAACAATTAATTTTCCTTTCTTTTATTTTTTTCGTCAAAGGCCACTACCAATCATAAATCAGTAACCGTAACACTAAATAATATTTTGTTCATAATGTTCAAGGAGAAGTTATTGGTAACGTTAAATAATATTTTATCCATAACGCTCTAAGGAGAGGCTATTGGTAACGTAAAATAATATTTTATCTATAATGCTCCATGGAGAAGGTATGAGTAATGCTAAATAATATTTTATCTATAACACTCTAGGGAGAGGGTATCGGTAATGCAAAATAATATTTTGTCCATAACACTCCAAGGAGAGGGTATCAGTAACACAAAATAATATTTTGTCCATAACGTTGTAGGGAGAAGGTATAGGTAACGCTAAATAATATTTTGTCCATAACGCTCTAGGAAGAGGATATAGGTAATGCAAAATAATATTTTGTCCATAACGCTCTAGGGAGAAGGTATCAACAACGCAAAATAATATTTTGTCCATAATGCTCCAAGGAGAGGGTATCAATAATGCAAAATAATATTTTGTTAATAACCTTCCCAAGGAGAGAGTATTGATAATGTTAAGTAATTTGGCCGAGAGGCCATTACCAGTCATAATTCGGTAACGCTAATTTTGTCCATAACACTGACTAACGTTGACTTTTCCACAAGCCATTACCAGTCATATTTCGGTAACGCCAACTTTGTTCATAACGCTGACGTGTTATAAAAGGTTACGTCATATTATGAAAGGTTGCGTCTATTGCAAAACAAAAATACATTTAGAAAAGTTGCGTAATACGTTTAGAAAGGTTGCATCCTCGTTCCAAAGGTTGTGTCCCTTAAAAGCCATAAAAACACCTCATTAGATGAATACTTTGCAATGGATTGATGGATTCGGGAGTGTCTATTGAAGCGCAGTAAATCGGCAATGGATATGAAATTGAATTGTTTCTTTATTTTGTGCACTAGAAACTTGCTCAGCTTAATATTTCATGGAATTTTGTTTCCCAAATAATTCTCATTTTCCTGGGAAAGTTATACATTTCATGAATTCTTAATAGTTAAAACATGAATCTGCGTATGTAGCCATTCTTCAAATGTGCTAGATATAATGAAAACTTTGCGAATAAGATTGTAATTTCAAATCACATTACAGGACAACAAAAACCATAAAAGAAATCTTTTCAACCACTGTAATGAATTTACAAGATTTATAAATTAAAAAAATAGAAAGAAAACTAGAACCCACCATTCAAACTATCAATGAAAGCCTGCACCATTGTTCATATCTTTGTATTCTTCCTCTGCTACTTCTGCTATCTCTTCCTCTTCCCCTTCGGAACTCTCTTGCTCTTCTTCCTTTTTTCCACACTTGCTGCTGCTACTGTCACAATATGGCTTGAGCTTCTCAAAAAATTATTGGTAATGCATAAAGAAGGCCCAACTACATTTGTAGAATCTTTCTGGTGCAGCTGCACCACTGGTGCTGAGGGTGTGAAGCTCAATATCGTGCTGCATAACCTCTACAAATGCCTTGGTTTGCTGGACAAGTAACTCCGAGCACAACGCAGCTTCCTTAAATAACATGCTATGTGCAACAATACTTCCAATTTCATCTCTAGTGAAAGGGAACCAGGAGAAGAACCATCAGACGCCATTAAAATTGATTTGTAGAAAATCTTATGTCTTCGGCTCAACCAACTACAATGTCTCTCCAAATACCGAATGTAGGATTACCAACATGTTTCTTAAATTTAATCGATTCTCAAACCCATAGTGGATCAGCTTACCGCATATAAAACAACGAGATATCACACAGTACATCACTATTTATATTACATTTTTATTTGTTTGAGCACTGCTTTGGCCTAGGGCCTAGGCACATAATCAATCCGAAATAGTAATGCCAACTTGTTACTAATTATTTTTATTCTAGGGTCCCTATGCTATCGGTGAACATTTAATCTGTGATTAATCTTTGTTTTAAAAAACATTATTTATTATTGCTATTAACTAGGCATTATAGAAAATAGTAATTAATGTTAAACCTTATCAGGTGCAAAACAACTAATTTTTATTTTTAGGATTGGGTTATATTTAAAAAAATATTGGGTGCCTTAGGTTTTTTTTTTTTTTAAAAACTAATTTTTATTTTTAGGTTTGGGTTATATTTAAAAACATATTGGGTGCCTTAGGCTTTTTAAAAAAAATAACTAATTTTTTATTTTTATATTTGGGTTTTATTTAAAATTTAATAAAACCCATAATACTATATAAGGATTCTCATTCCTATAAATACAAATCATGCCAGGTGATAGAGAGCGTGAATTAAATCGAGCGAGACAACAACATCTCAAAGATCGAAGAAGAGAAGCTCGGCAACGGGGAGATCCTTTGGAGTTGCAAAGAATGGAACAAGATCGCTTACGTCAAAGAACGCGTCAAGCAGAAATGCAGCAACAACAAGTGGAAGGAAGTGAGGTTTGTAGATGAAATTTTATTTTTTTTTAGATAAAATTCATTTAATGTCTGGTTTAATAAAGCTAAATATATTACATCACTTTGTATAATAATATTTCATAGAATGGAAGGGATCATAGACAAGGATGAGTAAGAGGTAGTGGACGTGGACAAGGACAAGGACGAGAATGCATAGATGAACATGAAAATCACTTAGCAGTCATTCCTAATGATGAAAATGTTCATCAGCCTCAATTGCATCAAGAAGTTATTTCACATATAGGATGTGGTCGTGGATGTGGTCATGGTCGTGGATTTGGTCAGATGTATTCAAATAATGATGATTTGATGGTCGAAGATGAATTACTTATAAATCCTATAGAGATTGTTACTATAGAACGAAAACATGCATAAGGCCATGAAAGACAAGAATGTTTTAGACAACGAAAAAGACAAGCAGAAGTGGCAAAAATGTTACATTTAGTTGCAAGACTTGATCAAGAACAGGCTCAACCAAGATTGCGAATGGAACATCAACAAATATCTTCTAAACATATGAACAATCAGGTATCTTATCCAAATCTTCATAAGTCAAATACACAAATCATGCATGCAATAACAAGATTTTCAAGCGAGGTTGATAAGTTTAGTGTTCCTCGATCATGTGGTATTTGCAATGAAAGTTTTTTAATTATGTTAATGAAACCTGTCCAAAGATTTGGTCCAACATGTGCAAGGTGTGCAAATAAAAAAGTAATGAGGATCTTGAATGACGATGGTGAAGAGATTAAGCATTTTTCTACTGATAATAATATGGATCCAGAACCCCAGCCAATAATCTTATCAGAACTATCAGAAGTTAAAGAAATGCTTATATCACGAATTAATCCTATTTTACAAGTTACGCATACTATTGGAGGTCAATTACAATATAAAGGACATACCATCAGTTTTATGTAAGATGTATCTGAAATTGCAACTAGGCTACCTTTGAGGATTCATGAAATTCCAATGCTGATACTAAGACGAGTTGATCAAATTGGAACAACCTATAACTTTGTTGTAAATAAAAAGCATGTGTATGTTGCCTTATTGTATAAGAAACAAAATGATCCATTCTATCAGGATGTAGAAATAGATGAGCATGTTTTGGATGATATTAGTGATATAGGAGATGTTAATGTTTTTGAAAGGATTCGTTATATTAGATTGTCTGAGGAGGATGGTGAGATGAGATTACAATTTGATGGTCCTTTGGTTGATTTAAAAGAGAAAAATAGTATTAGATACACATCATTAGTAACATCATGTCCAGTTCTTCTAGGGAAAGGACTTGATCTGGTAAGAGCTTGGTTAGAAAATCCAACTGTTGAAAGTTCAGATTATGCACAATGGCCAGCACTTTTAGAGTCACCCATCAATGATTTCAACACAGTTGAAATGCTTCCAATGTCATTTCCAATGTTGTTTCCACATGGAAAATGTGACTTCCTTATAAGAAGGTCCAAGGATGTCATGTTATGTGAATATGCTAGACATCTACTTCAATATAAGAATGGCAGATTTGGACATCATAAAAGATTCAGGTATCAAAAATTAATTACATTTACATTGCTAAATAGCATTCATGTTTTTGACATCTTATGAAGTAATTACATAGGAATTTTATTTTCATTTTCAGGTATCACATTTATAACATGATAACAAGACATCATGCACTGAAATCAACATCAGTATTCTTCAAAAAAATTATTACAAAAGCACCATTAACAATCCAAAAATTATGTGAAGGACTACAAAATGCACCATCAAATAATTTTTTTGATAATTTGATGAGATTTGGAACAACGATATGAGGAACGCCTTCGTACTGGAGAAAATGCAAAGCGCAATTGTTTGATTTGATAAATGAGTTGGGTGCACCAACTATTTTTTTTACTTTGAGTGCAGCAGATATTTATTGGCCAAATCTACATAAGGTAATGCCTACAGAACCCCCACAAAATGTTTCTAAGATAAGAGAGTAGAAAATGAAAAATATCATTGAGAACCCACATATAGTTGCTGAGTTTATGCATCTTCGACATAAGACATTTCGAGAAATGATTTTATTTCAAGAATTTGATGTGGTTGATTACTAGATAAGATATGAATGGCAACATAGGGGATCACCACATGTCCATGACTTTCCTTGGATCAAGGAAGCTCTAAACATAGAAGAACTTGATTAGAATGACCTAGAAGCAGTTAGAAAGATGAGAGAGTTTTTTTATGCAATAACAAATGCATGGAATAGTAGATTTAATCAAGATGAAATATACAATGCTATAAGTTGTTTGGAATTTCTAAATAATTATTTTAAATGTTAGAAAATTTTTTAGGTTATTTGAAAAAACCATTATAAAAATTATACAAATCTTTCATTTGTAGATGCAACGTGTTAATAATCCCAGACATCCATGCAAAATTCAAAGTTAACAGCTGCAATTCATGGATCTTGACATTGATTATGATAAGCTCTTAAATTTAGTTTAGTGACACACATAATGTAAGAGAGGAGCATGTTTAAGAATCTAAAATCATATGCAAGTTTGTAGGTACAATTATATTTCTTTGAATACCTAGATTCTTATTTGCATCATGAATGTATGGGATCTACTAAAATAATTTTATAACTTCAATTTATTACCTTAGGTATAATGTTCCATGGCCATTGTGAGCTCAATCAGATCTCTTTCAAGATCCAGAAAACAACAATCATGTTACATATGAACCACGTCAAAATGATCCAAGGTTGAATGTTCATAGTAGAATGATTCTTCAAACATGGAGAGCAAACACAAACTTTCAACCGATCCTTGACAAATATGTTGTTATTAAATATATTACAAAATATGCAGCAAAATCTGAAAAGAAGTCAAGATGCTTTCATGATCTATTACTTCGTATTGCTGAATCTCGAAACCCTGAAGAAAATGCAATGACTGCATACAAAAGACTCATGATGGATGCTACAGCTGATAAAGACATAGGTGCCATTGAGGTTTGTCATATGCTATATGAACTTCCATTAGTTGAATGCAGTCGACTATTTGATACTATAAATGTGTCTAGAGATGTGTATAAAAGAGTTATACTAGATCTAGATGGAAATGAGGAACCAGAACCATATACATCCCTTATCAATGCATATCAAAAGAGACCACTAAAAATGGAAGGAGTTTCATTGTTGAATGCTATAAAATATTTTACCTTTATCTCAAAGAAGAGAGAGCTACCAGTGTGGAAGCCTCAACTACGACCAATTATTGTAAGAACATTTCCAAAATTTAGAGTAGCTCCAAGAGTAGAAGAGGAGAAATTGATAGATTACTATTGGGTGCAACTGTTACTAAACTATTCTTTTAGAGATGTCAAACACGATCTAGGAAGAAATGATGAAGAAATTGAACAAAAATAGATTTCTGTTTGACACATCTATGAATTGGAAGAGGAGACATTCGATGAAGAGTTTGAACGTGCTTGTGAAGAAGAGAGCCAGTATACAGATATTATTCTGGAAAGACAGAATGGTATTGAATATGATTTTGAAGTACTAAATTGACATCTACTTACATCAGCTCATTTTCAACGAAGTAAACTCAAAATGCTTGGATTAAGAGATCGAGATAAACAAAACGAATGGCCAGCTAGCTATCCTGGAGAGGATGTTGCAAAGATTGCTACATATTTTGTTCAAGGTCATAGATCACATGGGATAATAATACATTCAAGAAATAACAACAATCAGGTGGACATATCTTCTGTAGGAGTTCAACAGAAGAAATGCTACAAGATTATCACTGGCCATCTATATATGCAACAATTCAAAATGGATGAAGTTTCTCCTCTATTGATAATTATTCAAGGTACAGCAGGCACAGGAAAATCGTATCTCATTGATACGATTCGTAAATAATTTAGTCAAACTTGCTCATTGAGAAAGAATAGCTTATTGATGCTCGCCCCTACTGGTGCTGTAGCGTATAATATTAATGCAACTACAATACATTCTACGTTGAAGATTGGAATCGGAGATTACAAACCATTAGCTGCATCAACTTTGTCATCATTACAAAATAAATACAAATACTTAAAGTATATTATTATAGATGAAATGAGTTTCATAGGTGGCAAATTGCTTGGCAGCATTGACAAAAGGCTTAAGAAAATATTTCCAGATAATCGTTTAGATAACTTTGGTGGTATATCTATGATACTTATTACAGATCTTGCACAGCTTCTACCTGTTAAAGATGTTATATCGTACATATCATCTCAGATGCATGTGAAGAATTTATGGTTGGCATTCAATAAATTTGTAACCTTGGATGTTGTGTATTGACAAAGGGGTGATGATTCACAACAACAAATATTTAGAGAAGTTTTTATGAATATACGAGAAGGAAAGATGACTGATGAGGATTATGACTTTTTAAGCTTGAGAATGCAACTTCCATCAACAT
>MNCI01027496.1:1019396-1046780 GCA_015680685.1 Gnetum montanum
TATGGTTGAGTGTAGAGGTGCCTCGCCAGTCATCATTGGCACCGTTGCCGAGGACTAAGTTTTTTGTGTGCTAAGTAGAATATAGGAAATCATCCACATCATTGGGAAGCTTAAACAAACCCTTAGGGTTAATTAAATCAAAAATTATATAACGGTTAATCAGCACACTAAATAAAAAACAATTTCTTCTTCTTCAAACAAGAGCACCTTACCGCCTAGGGATAACACAAGAGACAATTGGCAGACTAGCACACATAATCGTGAATCACCAATTCCTCAAGAGTATCGGGTAGTGTATACTCATCACAATGAGTACATACCTGCTCCTTTGTGCTCTTGCACAAATAGGCATGACATAGCTATATGCTGAATATGTTGCTAAAGATCACGACACAAGGGATTACCATCCCATAGTAGCACAACGTCAACAGGACGCATGGCAGGAGAGTTACCACACAACATTGAAGGGAAAAGGCCCTCGTAATGCTTCACCTGTCATAAGAGAAGTTAAGGGTGGTGAACCTATTTCAATAGGTTCTCCACAAGACAATGTTCCCCCTCCTAACAATAGTGAGTATGTGGGGTATCAAAACCTGCACTCTATAATACACAACCTTAGTTCTAATTCCCACGAACACCAATTGTTCACTGAGGGAACACAAGCACAAGATAAGGATGAGCATTCTAATCGTCATCATGATCAGGACAGGGAACACCGAAGAGAAGGCAAGAGACATCTTCATGGCGATGGCTCTCCTTCTTCTTCCCCTTCATCACATCATTCACCCTCTTCTTCCACATCAGGGCATAGTCACAAAGAGCATAACGGTGAGGATAAGGGTAAGCAAAATGAGAGACCTCAATGAGAGAGTCAAGAGAGAGGATGAGGGCATTCAAGAAAGTCAAGGCAAAGAAGGAAAAGTACGGAACCACGTAGGCATCATAGACATCATGAGAGAGATGATCATGACAAACCCCTACTAGCCACCTGAAGTATCTTAGATACTACAAAGGCTGTGAGAATACCTACAAGGAACCAAAAAGATAGTTGGATCAAGAGACTAGACATGAATAATATCCCACGATTCGAAGGGGGGTACAATGCTAATCTGCAAAACCACTTACAGGCATTCCACGATGCCTATGCCTTGTAGAATATTGAAAACAAGTGGTAGAAGTTAAAGTTGTTTCCTAGGACACTCATAAAAGAAGCAGAGAGTTGGTACCGGTCTTTAGAATCAGAAACCATGAGGAGGTGGAGTATGATGTTAGAATTGTTTAACAATAAATACCAAACGTACTCCAGAATGTTCAACTTGTGTAAGTAGATCCAAGGATGGAAGCAGGGTAATCATGAACCCTTGGATGCTGCCATGGGCTGATATTATGCATTGCTACATCATTGCCTGGACCATGATTATGCGCAACAAGATCAACTTCGCTACCTCATAGATGGGATAAGACACGAAACTAGGAGAACCCTTGGAACATATGCCCAAGGGAGATTATCTGAACTTAGGTCCCATGAAATTCATCGATTATTGGAGCAAGTCACTAAAGAAGAAGGGGAGCTATGGAAAAGAGAGAGCACAGAAGAATATAACTGTGATCCTCCCCTCTAAAAGAAGGAAGTAAGATTCTATGAGGAAGAGGATGATTCACCACTCGAAGAGTTGGTGAATAGAAAAACCTTGCCTTTTCAAAAGCTAACAATGGAAGTATCGGCTAAGGTAGATGAAATATGGAGCTCCTTAGATAGCAAAATTGAAACTATCCTAAAAATTGTAGAGGAGTCTAAGAAGGAACGAAGCAATGACCATGGTAAGAAAAAGCAGAGAGATTCAGGTCATGCACGTGACAAAGGTAAGGGAAAAATGAATATTGTCGATGAGGTTGTGGATTCAGACACAAATAATTATGGTGGATGTGAGATCTGCCAATATGACCATCCTAAGGGATGTTGCCCAATAATCTCACATCTACAAGAGTCTGGGATGTATGCACTCAACCCAAGACTTAACAGATGGTAGGCACCTCAAAGCTTATCTTATCCCCAAGGTAACCCAAGGCAGTTCCACCAACCGTTAACATATTATCCAAGTGGAACTCCACCACAACCTATCAGGCAACATCAGCAGTGGCAACACCCATAGTCATGGGGGATGCCACCACCTAGATAACAATACCCTTACCGGCAACCAGATCCATATGGCTATTACGTGTAGCAGCCAGTTTCTCCGAGTGACTCCATGGGTCATGCAACCCCACAACATCACTACCAAGTTTGGGAGTATTTTAGGACTCCTTCTCCTATAGAAGACACACCACACGCATACCATCCTCAGAATCCATCTGCCACTCATGCGTCGATAATTCCACTACCACCCACTCCAACAATGCAAGGGGAACTCCCAACTCAACCGCAGCAACGTAATGCTATGAGAGCTGTAAACCTTCAAACCACTGCTGGTTCTGACAACCACAAGAAGAGAAGACCTTTCTTCAAAACCAAAAGCCTAAACAAGCTCTCACAACCACAAGAGGTTGAGTCAGTGCACACACCTCCAACACATAACGCTTCGGAGCTCCCTTCAAACCAACAACAGGGCTTAATGCATACGGTTATGTTGACACATACTGTTACCAACTAGATCAAGGTGGGAAACCTTCCCAGGAAACTCTCTAACCCTGGAAGTCCCTTAATCTACCTCCAAGTCACTGGGAACGAACCACATAAGGCTCTTCTTGACTCAAGTTCTGGAGTCAACTTAATCTCATGAGAAATGTATAAAGCCTAAAACCTACCTCCACTCGAGAAGAGCAATATTCAACTAGAGCTGGCTGACCAGTCCATCACCGTTCCCTTAGGATTGGTGGAGGACATCGTTACAACTATGTGTGATTGGTCATACCCAGCTAATTTCCTATTGATAGAAGTCAACAGTAACAAAGGGAACTTCCCAATTATAATGGGGAGGGCACGGCTCAACATCATCAATGCGTGCCTAGGGATCCATGATCTTTCCTTGGAAATATCTAAGGAAAACATTTATGAAAATATTGAGAAGAAGAAAGTTTTGTGCATCACATATAGTGACTCAGAGGGTGATGACATGGAGGAATGCTCAGCATTTCCTACATGCAACTGGTGTGCCCAAGAAACACAAATACAACGGTCCCTGTATGTAGAAACCACACAATAAGAGAACACCCAGTGGTTGACAGCTGATCAAGAAAGCAGCCCACCAACATGCATGGAATGAACTGGGGGAACAACTCACGTCCACAACAAAGGCATAGATACATTGGAGTATGAGCGTTGCCGACTTCCACCCCTTAACTTAAAAACATCAATCAGGAGAAGTTGGACACTTCTAAGAAATTCAAATAGGCATTCATTATTTCAAATCTCTTCCTTTCCATTCAGTCATGGGGGAGATGGTCACCTATGCTGATCATTCAAGGCCCTCAGTTCTTTTTAGTTTTTTTTTTACACATTTTTGTTTTACATATTTTTGTTTTACAAATTTCTTTAACTTTTCTTATTTTTGTTTTACAACATCGTTATACTTTTTCATTTCTTTTGTGTGTGTGTGTGTTATCCATCTTGTCAAGTTTATCATTTAATAAGTGTTCTTCATGATGGTATGAACTGTTTTCCTATTGATTGCTAATGTTTAGTTTTTACCTTTAAGTTATGATGTTGATACTAAGGTATGTTTCTTTTGATATGGTAGGAAATGAGTCCACTTCATCCATACATCCACTAGTTCTATGGTTTCTATTGGCTTGGAACTGTACAGTCCCTTTCTAAATAAGAACTATAACAAATTGGTGACTGGCCATTTCTCAAACTAAGGAAGGACTCGAGGATTGAAAAGGGTGTAACTTCAAGGAAACTTGATGCATTTGTGTTGGCCATTCTCTTGGGTGCTTGGATGTTTTCTTCTTGAGTTTTTCTTCTCATTCCGACATTGCTCCATTATCGGGAAGCTGAGTAAATAAAAATAATAAGTCTTTTCATGGTGTGGTTCTCACGCATAAACACATATAAAAAATAGTGAGAATTCAAAGCACACCCCTTAGACGAAATAATCATTTGGGCTACAAGCACTAGTTATGGAAATAAAATAAACATGTTCCCTCTAACTAAGGCCCTTCTCCCTTCCCATTCTCTCCTCCTTTATTTCGTCAGAATGGTGGTGGCTCTTTGAGGGATGCATTCTTGTTACTTCAAGTGGATGGATTAGCCAAATGCATTGATGCAAATTCACTAGATGTGGGTTGTTGAGGCTGGACTTGGAATGGGATCTACTAAGTCACATTACTCATTAACTACACAAGGGACTGTACATCACCTTGTTCTTGAGATTCCATTCCATTCTCTTCTTTCCATCATTCTTCCTCCATTGTTCACCTCATTGCCGGTTGTATCATTATTGTATATCTTAGTGGATGCATTGTTTTCTTTTTGGTAAATTCTTGTGGTTAAGACTTTAACTCTTATTCCAAATGACATTCTTAGAGCCTACGGACTCTTTGAATGTGAGTTTGTTAAGGCATTAAGGGCATGAGCCTACTTTGGGGAGGACCCACTGGCATTCCTATTTGGTACACCAATTAAATTCTTTCCCTTAACATTTTTTCAATCCACTCTATTTTGTTCATTTCCATCTTGACATCCATTTCATCGACGTTATAGTTGTCTCTTTTTCTCCATCTTTCTTATTCTTTTTCTTTCTCCATTCTATCACTATTGGAGGTTATCTCTTAGTCACGGGGGTCCTAACCCAATTTTTTCGATTTTCTCCTAAACCCTACACCTTCGGTAGTCACCACCATTATATCTCTAGACCTGTATCAGCCATACCACAACTCAGCCAATGGACCTTTCACCGAAGCAAGGTATCAACTGCATTGTGATTCATTTACCCTTGCTAATATAAGACTGTGTTGTGTGTGCATATGGCAAGCATGTAACCATGGATTTGATCTAGAGGGAACACTTGGAATGGAACAATGCTAAAAGCAGCTATGCAAGGAGCATGATCGATGGCATGCTTACGAATAGACAACAAAAGATGCAATCTTTACGTTGGCAGCAACAAAACTTCTTTTCCCCTCTCTCTCTCTCTTTCTCAACTGCCAATTAAGGCCTGATGTCAAATGTATAAATTTTTCACTCTTGTTGTCATGAACACTAGTTTTTTCATGTTCTGTAATGATGATCCGTTCACATGTCATCCAATTCACCATTAGTTTCATTCAAGTAAATAATCCCATACCTTCCCAATATTCTGTAAGGAACTCAAGGACGAGTTTTTATTCAGTCATGGGGGGTACATGATATCGCGGCCCATGCAATATCGCATCCCCCGTGATATCGCGTACACGATATTGCAATGCGTCGCCAAATCTATAAATAAGAGGCAGCTCTCCATTTTTTCTCAGTTTAGCCCTAGACAGTAGCAAAACTCTGGTAATTTTACCTCTCCAGAGATAGAATGATTTCCATGTGCCCGTAGTAGGAGCTCCAAAGTGAACGGATCTTTATTCGAGCAAATATTATACCTGAACACACGTTTGTGTATGTAAATAAAGACAAACTTCTTGGATAAACCTTGCAGTGCATGGACTAAGCTAAATAGGACTTTATTTATTGTTATTTATTGTTCATCATTTAAATGCTTTATTATTCAATTAAATCTCTCTCAACCCTTCTCCCATAGTTAAGTGCATTCAGTATGACCACTTCGAGCACGTGCGTTATGCTTGGTAATCCCAGTAATGACTAGCATTTGGTAATCAAGGTTGCATTGGTTTAGGGTGTGAACAGTAAGTGGGAATGGATGCTGATGCTAGGTTAATTAAGGCTTAGTTAGTTAGTTAAAGTTAGTTAATTAGCCTCTTCACCCTTTACCTCATTAGCATAGGAGATAAAACATAAAAACTATAAAAATCACATACCTCTGACTTACTTAACCGTACAACCGTGACAAATACAAGTAAGTCTGGGAAGACAATGATTGATTAACCTTAAGTGTTCCATGAGGCATATAGGCACTTAGTCTGCAGAGTTCGACCGGATCGAGCGTGTAACGCTCGTATTTGTATGGTTGAGTGTAGGGGTACCTCACCACTCATCAGTCACCCATCAATGAGTTCAACACAATTGGAATGCTTCAAATGTCATTTCCAACGTTGTTTTCATGTGAAAAATGTAACTTCCTTACAAGAAGATCTAAGGATGTCATGTTACATGAATATGCTAGATATCTAATTTGATATAAGGATGGATAATTTGAATGTCATAAAAGATTCAAGTATCGAACATGAATTTTGTTTAAATTTCTATATAGCATTGCTGTTTTTAAAAATCTATGGACTAATTACATATTGATTTTATTTTCAGGTATCACATTTACAACATGATAATGAGACATCATGCATTAAAATCAATGACTGTATTCTTCAAAAAAAATATTATAGAAGCATTGTTAATAATTCAAGAATTACATGAAGGACTAAAAAATGCACCATCAAATAGTTTTGTTCATAATTTGATGAGATTTGGAATAACAATACAAGGAACACATCCCTACTAGAGAAAATGCAACGCGCAATTATTTGATTTTATAAATGAGTTGGATGAATCAACTATTTTTTAATTCAATAAATGAGTTGGTTACATTGAAGATTAGAATCGGGGAGTACAAACCATGGGTTGCATCGGCTTTGGCATCATTGCAAAATAGATACAAATGCATAAAGTGTATTGTTATAGATGAAATAAGTTTTATAGTTGCAAATTACTTAGCAGCATTAACAGAAGGCTTAAGGAAATATTTTTAGAAAATCGATTAGATAATTTTTTTGGTAGAATAGTGATACTCATTAGTGATCTTGCACAACTTCCACCTATGAAAGATGTAATACCATACATATCATCTCATATACATGTGAAGAATTTATGGTTAGCATTCAATCCATTTGTAACCTTGGATGCAATGTATCGCCAAAGGGGTGATGATCCATGACAACAAAGATTTAGAGAAGTTTTGATAAATATATGAGAAGAAAAGATCAATAATGATGATTATGAATTTTTAATCTTGAGAATGGATCTTTCATTGACATCAAATGGGTGAGATGGATTTGAGGATTCTATGCATTTGTTTGATACAAAGGATAAGGTCCATATGCATAATGAAAAGGTATTACTAAAGATGCAAAAGCCAATTGCACAGTGAATAGTAGATAAAAACTCAAATGATGTTAAATTTTGGGATGATTTAGGGGGAGAATTAGATTGAGTAGTGTTCATTTGTGAAGCTGCAAGGGCTATGCTTACTGTTAATTTATGGCCAAAAGAGGAATTAGTTAATGGGGCATTGGGAGTCATTAAAAAAATAATTTACAGTCTACATTGTAAATCTCCACAATTACCATTGTATGTTATCATTGAGTTTGGCTCTTACATTGAAGTACTGTATGATCATGAATATCCTCAACAAGTACCCATTCCACTAGTCATACGTGGAGACTCTCACCTACTATCATTGCGATTAGCATGGGTTTTTAACTATACATAAATCATAGTGAATAAACTTGGAGAAAGCATATGTAGATGTTGCTAGGAAAGAAATAACAAGTCTTATATTTGTGACACTATCTCGAGTAAAGAGTATTAACAATTTAAAGATATTCCCTCCAATTTTCAAAGAAACATACATCAAGATATCTAAGGCTTCTCACCTTCAAAGTAGATTCAATGAAGAGCAACACATTAAATCTAATGAAGAATGATTTTACTATTTTTCTAATAATGTAATTTTACTATTGTGCATGTTTGAACATTTTCCATTATGCATTTTTTCGATTATGCAGTTTAAACATTGATCATTTGTGATGCATTGTAACATGTTCTTAATCATTCAATAATGGATTCTATGGCCTTATAAGCTACTTTATTTTTTATTTACATTGTAATGACTTTTTAAAAATTTAGAAAAAAATCTATAACTTAACAACTTCCTTTCAAAAATTGGATCCAAATGAAGTATAACTATAGATAGAATCCTTTTTATTTGTTATGTTTAAATCATCATTGCAAGAGATGACTGATGATCAATAGCTTAGTTATATATTTATAATATATACTTATAATTTGGCTAAGAGAATCTTATTCATTAACAAGTAATAAATTATTTAAGTAAATAATTTCATGACTTCTGGATAAAGATTAAGATTCGTGTATCAAATTTTTCGTAACGACAGTTTTAAAAGAAAATTTCTAGCAGTTTTTGTATGTTGTCACTTTCGGTTGAATTTTTTTTTTTTTTTATGGATGCTATAATAAATGATGCAAATTTGGCCAAGAGTGAGAACATACAAAAACTAATGCAATTTTTTTTTAACTCGTCACAAAAAATTTGATACATAAATCTTGTTCTCCGTCCAAAAGTCATGCAAATTTTAATCCTTAAATCTTGTTCTTCATCTAGAAGTTGTGAAATTATTTACTTAAATAATTTATTACTTGTTAATGAATAAGATTCTCTCTAACAAATTATAGGTATATATTATAAATATATAACTAAGCTAGTTATAAATATCAACTATAAGGTTGTACACTTAAGGAGACATCATTGTAATTATAGAGATTTTCATTTCCATGTTGTTTTTGGTGTTATATACTCAATGTCAAGCTAATCATGTATCCTAAATGTTATTTTGCTTATTATCAATGTTATTTTTAGCATTGAACACCCCTCCTACCCTCAAAAAAATTCATAGTTATTCATTCATTTTTTCAATATTGGAAGAAATTATTTTGAATGAACTATGTTCTAAGCCCTCAAGATCTAATGAACTAATTCAATTTTAGTTATTGTTTGGAATTTGTAGGAGTAGGAAGTAGGGAAAAAGGAAATGTTAAAATTTGAAACATTTTTAGGAAGAAGTGTTACATTAAAAAAATATTAATAATGAGCAAAGAAAATTTAGAGTACATCACATGCTTGATACTTAGTACATAACATAAAAATATAAAAATATTTCTAATTTTAGAATTATCTACTAAGGTGTATAACCTTACAATTAATACTTTGAAAAAATTAGTGAAAACATTAATGTTTAAGAGGGAGGAAGCTCTAGTCCTAACAACATTTACCTCAATTTTCAACATCCATTCTTAAACTTAAAAATAACAAAAGGATTAAAGATAGAGAGTTGTGCCTTAATACCAATATTTATATAAAAGCAAGATTTACAAAAAAATTGAGGGAGAGGTGGTTGTTGGAACCTTGAAACAATTTTAATATATGTACACCCTAAGATATATAATCTAATTAAAAATTTATAACTTAACATTGCTCACAAGAATCGAATACATAACTTGGAGCTTTTAAATCAAAAGTTTTACCACTAGGCTAACACCTCATTGTTAGATTCATCATAAAATGGTAGTACATCTTTTGAAGGATCTTTACCTAGTCACTTATTGTTAATCTTACATCAATAATCTTTACTATTAGCTATAACCTTCTTGTTGATACTAGTTTTAAGAATATTTACCCTCAAGATGTACAACCAAGTCAGAACTTTATAACTCAACATTACCCATTAAAATCAAACACATAAATTGAAACTTCCAAATAAGTGTCTTATCATTAGGCTAATACCTTTTTCATTATTATTTGTTGTATAATGCTTACCTAAGCATAACTTATTGGAAATAAACCTATGAATTAGTGGACGTAAAAGTCAAGAATTAACTAATAGGTTTTCTACTAAGGTTCTTCTTCTTCTTCTTCTTTTGGCATGGAAACTTAGGGTTGGTAGCATAAGGGTAGATGTGACTCATTAAATAAGAGGATCCCACCTCAAGGATATTTCACTATTGCCACACTTGTAAGCGAAGATAAGAATCAAACTCATAACCTTCCAATCAAAAGATCATTGTCTTGACCACTATGTTATACACTTGGATTTTAACAAAAGTAAAAAAACATAATAAAATAATATTACCAATTTTTTGAAATATATTTATATATAATAGGGTCTACCTATGTTTTACTTATGTTAGATTCCAACATCTCCCAATTTTTTAGGTTGTGCCAATAGGTGGCTCAAGTAATTAGTTGATTATCTTAGTAGACAAGAGGTTCCCACAAGTTACACTCCAGACATCATTAAATTTCTTTATAATTTTTCTAAAGTATCATGTTGGCTATTTGTCTTTGGATATGCTTATAATTATTCTTTGGAGTTCTAACAATCTCATCCTTTCTAAATTATTTGAGTTGTTAGAACTAGAACTACATGACTACATGTATTTCCAAGATATATATTCAACACAAAAATTAAGTTGGAGGTAACTTTGCATAATTTTTCAAGAAAATGTAAATTATTTTTTACTAAAATCCCTTTGATTTTGAAACTCAAAAAGTTTTGGCTAAAGCCCACTATGCTAAATAATGTTAGGAAACTTTTGAAGCTAAAAGTAATTTCACTAAAAGTTGCATGTCTTGGTTGAAAATTGAAGATGAATTTTATAAGGATTTTTTAAATTAATCAAAGGAAAGGATCATGTATCTAAACTTCAATCATTTTAAATAAATGATTCCATCACTACAAATCCTAAGAATGTTAATAGTTTTTTGGCAAATCATTTTTCTTCTATTTTTTTTTCTAAAGATTTTAGTAAGGACACCTTCAAGGCCTTTGGTATGCATATTTCCACCTCTTATTGATTTTAATGAAAGACATGACAAAGATTACAATGAAGAGGATTAGAGTGCACCAATGCAAACCAAGATTTCATATGTTCATACTGATTCTTATCATCCTAATTTTACATTTCTTTTTTACCAATATGAACAACTTAGATGGAAAGACCTATAAGCCAACATTGTCTTGTCACTTGAAAGTTCAACATCATCAATGGAATAGGAAATCCTCATAAGGTCAAATCTTAACCATGCATAAGAAGGATATCAAGTCATAAAAAATATGACTAGGCCACACTAGCCAATAGAGGCTCAAGCAAGAAGAAATGTCATTATGGAGGATTAGATATGAACAAGACAAAGGAAAGAAGGTGCCATAGATAATTTTATAAATAGAAAAAGAAGATTCTATATTCCAAACTAAGAAATTCTATCAAACATATGGATCTCATTTGCAAACACCAATCATTCATATTGAAGATATCATTAAAATAAAACTACATTCAGTTCTTGCAGAAATCCTTGAAAGAAATAGGAAGGACTCTAGATTTAAGAGGAATTCAAGTCCTAAGACCTCCAATGGACTAAAGAAGAGATGAATCAAGAAGTCACAGAAGGAGAACTAGTTAGCACTATTCTCTAACTCCTATATCTTCTTCCTCACATTCATCAATAGATTTTGATAGAAGAGAGTGAAGACTAAGGGATTATGATGAGGAAAGAAGGAAAGATCATGAAATACATGCATACAAAGTAAGGAATCCTAATGAAGAGGAAGATAACCATGATGAATGAGGAGAAAGGATTAGACATGAAAGGAGAGAGCACTATGAGCATTAGAGAAATCACCACTATGATAAAGCTCATGAATCTGAAGACCATGAAGAATCACTATTACCCACTCACAACATGATCAACATCATGAAGCTACGTACATTCTGACCTAGCTTTTAAGGAATAGTCACATCAAGTGACTTGACATGAATAATATCCAAAAATTCAAAGGTGGATATAATGTAGATCCAGAACACCATCTCCAAACCTTCCATGATGTCTATGCCCTATGAAACATAAAAAATGATTCATAGAAATTGAAGTTGTTTCCTATAACACTCATAAAGGAAGCAGAAAGCTAGTATAAATCCTTAAAACTAGAATCAATTCAAAGATGGAGTCCCATGCTAGAACTCTTTAATGACAAATATAAAAGTTATTCTAGTGTGTTAAACTTAAGAAAAAAAATCTAATGATGGAAAAAAAAAGATACATAAATCCCTTGAAGTAGCAATGGGCATGTACTACTCCTTGTTGCATAGGTGCCTAAGCCATGAATTCTCTCAGTGGGAACAACTATGACATATCATCGATGGACTAAGGAATAAGACAACAACCCTTGGGGTATATGCCCAAGGCAAATTATCTAAGACTAGTTTAGCTATATATTTATACTATATATCTATTATTTGGTTGAGAGAATATTATATATTTCAAAAATTAATAAAATCTCAAATTAATTCATTGAGAATTGATATTCATATTGAAAACCAAAATCAAAATGATTGTACGTTATTCAATAATAATTCTTGTGAAAATTTCTATTAATTTGATTCATAGTGTTTTTTTTCCATGGCCTAGACTTTACATAGCATTTTTTTCCATGGCCTGGACTTTCCATTGCATTTTTCTCCATCGTGTAGGATCTTACGTGGTGCGTGACATGAAGGGTGGAAAAATACACTCCCCCTCCCCCCATCACACCAGATGTATTGGCCTCTCGGCCAAAATGACAGCTCATTGGATTTAAAGGCTAATAGATCAAGTGGTGAAAGAGGAATGAGAGTTCAGGAAAAGAAAATAAGCTAAAGGATATAATAGAGATTCAACACTCAAAAAAGGGATGTAAGGATATATGAATCACAAGAGGAAGAAACATTAGAGAATATAATCCAGTAGAAGACTCTACCTATCTAGAAATTAGCCAATGATCTTGCTACAAAACTAGAGAAAATGTGGGATTCTATAGATGAGAATTTTGCAATAGTACTAAAGATAATAAAGGAAAGGACCAAATAAGCCTTTAATAGAAGTAAGAACAAAAAGAAGAAAAGAGATAATGGGTGTGAAAACTACAAGAATAAAGGGAAAGTTGCTATGGTAGAGGAAGTAACAGACTCAAGTTTAGAAGATGATAAAGGTTGTAAGGTGTGCAAATATGAACATCCTAAAGGATGTTTCCCTATTATCACCCACTTACAAGAGTTTGTGACATATGTACTTAATCCAAAGTTTGTCAAGAAATAAATACCTAGGTAATTACATTATTTGCAAGGTAATTTCAAATAGCCCTACCAACAACCATACTATCCAAGTGGGGATTATTCTCAATCAGGAGAGTAATGCCAATAGCAAATGCAACAACCACAATCGTGGAGAATGCCACCACCAAAAAAACAATATCCATACAAGCAAACTAATTCGTATGGATACTTTGTAAAACATCTAATCTCTCCTAGAAACATTTCTATTCATACTTACTCTTCTTACTATCCACCAGAATATCACAAATTCACTGCCTTACACATGGATCCTAATTCTTACATATCTCAAATAGCACCTAGTTTATTATATCAAGCTTCCAATCTATTACCACTAGTACTACCACCATTCATGCAAGGAGAACTGCCAACACAACCATAACAAAAGAGTGCTACTAGGACAAACACCACCTAAGAGGACACAATGACAAGTGAACTAAGAAAAATTTTGAAGGATGGAAACTTCATCTAACTTTGCCCCATCTACACAAGGCCCTTAGGAGAACATCATGTTTCTGAAATCAATAGAGAACACTCTAACTACTATCATTCTTACACAAACTATTACATATTGGATAAAAGCTTTAGCACTTCCTAAGGAGAGAACAAATCTAGGAAGTCCTTTAGTCTACCTTCAACTACCAAGGCAAGAATCATGTAAGGCTCTATTAGATTCTAGGTTAGGTGTTACCCTTATATCCCAAGACATGTATAAGGTTTGAAGTCCTCCTCCACTACAGAAAAGTAACATAAGATTAGAGCTAGCAGATCAATCGATTACTATTCTACATAGATAAGTGTAGGATGTAATCACTATAATCAATGGCTAGTCCTATCCTATCAATTCTTTTATCATACACATGGGGAAGAATTAAGGGGAATTTCATATCATCATGGGAAGAGCATGGCTGATGAGTAACTAGGTACCCCTATGCCCAACCAAACGAATCACAAAGTCTTCATGCACAATCTAATTGAAATCTATGGACTCTATAGTTTCCAATGCACTAGCTCTCTAGGAGGTAAACTTTATGTTGGGGACATTCGTTGTCTTCCCAACTATACTTGTGAAGCTCAAGGATATGGTGTAAGTATAATTAAGGCACATGATTTTTCTCATTTTATAGTTTATGGTTTTGGTACTTAAAGTAAAGAGATGAAGTGGCATAATAACTAATCTAATTTAATGACTTAACTAGCCTCTAAGTAGTCCTAACATAAGCATCTAATCCTACTTTATGTACACATCCTAAACCCATGTATCCACTGCTGGGTTACCAAGCACTACGCTACTAATGCACTAAGCAATAATGCTACTAGGATTACCAAGTGAATATGTGTTGACACTTGAAGTGGTCATACTCATGTGTTTAATCTATTTAGCTTAAATAATTAACTGATCACTTAAATTCTAATTTACCTTAATTAATTGCATATTTAATGAAAACAATGAATGCATAAATAAATCATTAATCTATTCTAAGTGCTACAAGGTTTGATCAAAAGACTCATCTTTATTACTATATACACTAGTGTGGTTCAGGTACAATAATGCTTAAATAAAGATTTATACACTTTCTAACTCCTGTTGTAGGCACTTAGAGAAACATTCTAACTTTCAAATGGACAAACTACAAGAGCTCTACTACTAATATGACTTGAATGCTACATAAATACTACTGGGATCTCGTATTTATAGTTTTTTCTATAAGACTACATCAACAGGGTCCCATAGACATTACAAATGCTATGTTGACATGGCCTTGTCGATGGGGCAACACCATGTAAATGGGGCCCCATTAACAAGGCTACATCAATGAGGATCCATCGACGTGACACTTTGACGCTCATCATACCCCCACAACTGAGTGAAAACTCATTCTCAACTTTCTTTATAAACTTGAAAAGGTATGGAATTATTGACTAACTCTTGACATAACAAAATTGAGTACCCTAATGTACAAATTAACAAATTAAAAAATTGTGATGTTCATTACACAAAATTAAACACCATGACATGACTACACTAAAATTGGATAGCACATCCTCTAATGGCATGAAGATGATGGAGAAGATCAGATAGTCCCAAATGGTGAAGGCTCCTGAGGTTCTAAAGGACCTTCGCCTACATTGAACACGTGTGATAGCTAAGGTAGCTATGGCTATCCTGCTATGGCTACAACCTTTGGTGGAAGGCAAAAGGCATCTAGTAATGCCTTCATCTTCTCTTCCTTACTTCAGGGATCATTCATAGTCCACATGGCATCACCAATGTGGACTGGAATGGGGATACCCCATCGACAGGGCATTATTGAAAACATCTCCTTTACATTGACAAACTAGGTAGTGAAGTGTTTGCAATCAACATTGAACGCCCTTACTATGTTTTGCAACTCTTAATAGTCATTCATTCTTCTAGCCAAGTTCTTGGTGGCAAATCTTTGATCAATGTATTTTCCCTTAAGAACTTCAAGTTCAGCATTTTCCATGGTAAGCTTCTACTTGATGTGTTTGTGATGCTTGAACTAGGCCTCATACAACAAGTACGAGCTAGCCACTTGTTTCTCCAATTTTGACCATGACCATCCGACAGTCAACATGGCTAGATTTACATATAAAAGCTTGGCAAGATCCATATATTTCATCATCTCTTCAACTGGATTTCTAACTTGTTGTAGGCATCTATCCCATCAAAAATAGGCTACCAAGCTTCTCTTCCTTACTAGACTTGTTGGAGGGCTTCATTCACTTTCACCTTCACCAACTAGATGTGTTTTTCATTTACTTCTTTTTGTAGATCAACCTACTCTCTATAATGATCTTTGACTCTCTCAAATTTGAGAGCCTTCAATTTCCAAGCAACTACCTCGAACATAATTTTCTGGTGAAGGACATGGACCTCCTCCATGGAAAGATTTCTATTTTCCACTACCAATCTCCTTAGTTGTCTATTTTCTTTGGCCAATTTCTCCTACTATTAATGGATTACATTAGTTAATTATTGTTTGTGCTCATCAACATTTCGTAGGCGATGGTTCTTTACGATTAATTGTATGTTCTCTTCATGGGTCTAATCCAAGGCCTTTTGAATTTTGTGATGTGTGGCCTTTATCAAGGATCAGTAGAACACCATCATTTCCATTGCATCCTCAACCCCTTTCAGTCTAGTGTTGAGTTGTTTAATAGCTTCATCTCTTGTCAATGCCAAGTTGAGAAATGCAGGGTCAGCAATCTAGGCTCTTAATTCATCAACTTTAGTAGTCAATCATTCGTTCAACTCCTTGGCTATTTTGAGTTGCCCCTCCAAGATGATGTTCTTACCCCTTACCTCTAGCAGCTTCGCTAGGTTGTAGTAATATTGTCTGGAAGGTCAAAGACATCTGAAAGTAGTTACTCGATTCCTACCAATCGGTCCAACAAATTTTCATGTTGTGCTGCACTTATTCTGTCACTTGTGATCCTTGCAAATTTCTTCACATCTTTGAGTGTAGTGATGTCTAATGAAAATTCCACAGGTGCATTGAGCATTTCGGCAATACATTCAACAACACCTCTACTATTGTCTTTTGTCCTTGATGCTACATCACCAATATAGTTGCCCCCTCACCTTCCTCTAAGTACACTGAGAAGGTCATGGTGTTTCTAGAGATTTTTAAGTGTCTACTATTCTGTGAGAGATATTATGACCTCTCTAGCATAATATTTGACCTTACATGTAGCTACATTCTTTGGGCTGAGAAAATAGATCCACCTCCATCTATCAAGATGATTTTTCTTGCCACCTCATTTAGGTGACTCATTACTAGTCTATATACAGATAGGTTCCAACCACTTGTGCCTACTTATTACTCTTGTTCACTTAAGAGCCATTCTTGGTATTTGTGCAACCATTGGGTGGTTGCAACAATGTCTGGCACAATTGTTTAAGTGGCTAGTAGAGGTGGTGATTGCTACTCTTCTTCTCGGATAGTCATTGTAGGCATCTTGTCTTTCATCATTTTTGACCAATTGGTAGCTGAAACATGCCTGACAACATCATTACTATAACAGACTATTTCTCCCCTCTGACAAAGTTTCCTGATGAGTCATGGAAAGGAGAGTGCCTTTCTTCCACATTCATTTTCTTTAAACTGCTTCTCCATCTCTACATAGATCAGCTGTGGAAGGTTGATAAGGAATCTCCCAGTCAGAGCAATGCATGCTCAAGCAGAGAAGGCAATGATTTTCTTGGCCTCACTATTGGATTGAGGTGAAAGGTTGTAATCTTGTAGTGGATCTTGCCGATGTGAGTGCATCAAACTCTTTACAGTCAATACCAAAGCATCATTGCATCCATTCTTTCTTAATGCTAGGGTCCACCTACATTGGAATCTCAGTAAGACTTCCCCTATTTCTAGCAACCCAAGCACTATAGCAATAGCCTACATCAAGTAGGACACTAAGATGTCCTTGATTTTTACTATGGATCTAGGCTGCCTTTTGTTTGAAAATAAAAATGTCTCTTCCATGTACCACTCCTTAGTGGAAGTGAAATTAGCCACATGGGAGAGGCCTTCAGTTGGTCCTACACTTCTTTTGGTTCTTGCTTCACGAAAGGGCCAAAGTTTAACTCTTGGAGCATCATTTTTTAGACCTTCCTAGATTTGATCTGATTCAAACAAGCTTTTGTCAAGGTTACCTCAAGATTTTATTGTGGTGCTAATGCATCGTCCTGATGGGAGTGTTCTTTTGCTGCTATTGGTTCTAAAATTTATTGGATAAATTCCACCTCAACCTCTTCTCTAAGAGGACCTATGGTGTGGGTTGCTAGCAATTCTTCCTAGGCTTGTTCTTGGCCCCTTCCCATTCTAGGTCGTTTCTCCCTTGGTTGAGATGGTCCTGCTTCCTGCATGTGCTTTCCTTTTGGTGCCATCTATGGTCATAACACATCCATGGATTAGTAGATACAATGTGTAACTTTAAATTTTTGAATACCTTCTCTTGTTAGTTAGTTACACTTTGGCTAAGGTTGGACCATGGCAAATTGATTATTTTATTAATTATTTATTGTAAATGTTACTAGAGTTTTTTGGAAAGATTTCAATCTTGTAATCTAGTCTTTAATAGTTGAGTTCTTAGTTAAACCTTTGTGGGAGTTAAAAGATGGCAAAAAAAAAATTTGTCAAAACTGGCACATTTGTGGCCCCCATGATGAAGAGCTTACCTCCAATAACTGTAGGTCAAAAAATAGAGTGATTTGGATAAACAGTTAGGAAGTTATGGGCTCTAAAAATTTGAAAAACTCCCTAGGTTTTTGTGTAAAAATTATCAAGTGGGGTCACATCTATATATAGTATTTTTTTTTTTGCCACATTAATAGAGCCACGTATATGGGGCCAATAGGAAAAATTTTGAAATTTGAATATTTTAAAAAATACAAGGAATTTTTCAATGAATTTAGGATCCTTGAAATCCCACAAAAGCCAAGAATGTGATAAAATTATTAGATAGGATCTTTCAACGCTTAAGAATTAAAAAATTTGATGGAGCATGTGTTTAATGAATACAATATGTAAAGGAGAACATGGCCTGATGTAGAAGATGGGTGTACGAAAGATTCTGATTACAAGAATTCCTAAGGATAAGGTGCTTAATGAACCTAACCAAGAGATAAGCAAGTGGATCCTTCCCTTAGCAGGCACATGCCTTGTTTGCCCTTGCATAACCTCCACCTAAGGATTCCATGGGCCCCATAGGTGATTAATGGTCAATGGAGGTTAAGGACCAAAACCCAGAGGATTCTACCTAAGAATTCAAATACATCAAACCAAGACACAAAATTGAGAACATGGACTTTGGTAGTGAGGTGAGTTACAGATAGGATGGATGGATGATGGAGAAGGTGAAATGGAATTCTAAATTGAGGTCATAAAAAATTCCTTATGGAGTTTTGTGTTTAAAATGACTTGAGAAGATCCATTCTTAGTCCAGACCAAAACCAACCTCTTTTAGTGACTTCACATTACCACTCCAAGACCAATCTATCCCCTTGAGACACAAGAGTGCACCCATAGAACAACCACCATTCCATAAAGAGAAGAAAAGACAAGTAAGAAGTGAGAGAGGGCCTTAGTTAGAGGGAACCTTCAGGCATGGGTAACATGTCTTTCTAGTTCCATAACTAGTGCTTGTAGCCCATTTATTTATCTAAGGGGTGTGCTTTAAATTTCCATTATGTTTTGTTTTTTTTTTCTTTCTTTCTTTCTTTCTTTTTGGATGGGACCCACATCATGCGAAGACTTTATTTAACTTCTTATTATTGGATGACATGGAACGATAAGAATTCTATGAAAATATTCAAGCACCCAAGGAAGTAGAAAAGTACAGAGAGTATTGAGTCCCCTTGAAGTCACACCCTGTGCAAACCTTTGAATCCTCCCCAATTCTAGAAACTACCAAGGTCATAAATGTATTAAAAGTTTATTTAATGAAAGGAACCTCAAACTTCCAAAACAAGAAAAACCATAGAGTTTGTGAATGGGTGGATGTCATGGACTCACTATCTATTCCATGCAAAAGGAACCATGACTTAGCCATTGGCACAAAAATTCAAAAATAGAAACCAAACATTAGTAAACAAAACATAAAGCACAAACCACCATTAATAACAGCTATATCACCACTGTGTCTTATTGGCACAAAGCATGTTTATTAGCAAAACTTTGAGAATCACACTAAATCCAAACAAAGTAAAATATATAAGAAAGTTTAAAATATTCAAGAAAGATTTAAATGTACTAACAATGATGTAAAATAAAAAAATTTATAAAATACGAAAAGTTTTGAAAAGTCAAAAATATGTAAAATAAATAAATTACAAGATCAAAAATGTGGAAGAAAAAAATAGAAAAACTAAGGAGCCATATGGATTATTAGCATAGATGGCCATCTCCCCCACAACTGAGTTGGAAGGAGGAGATTCAAAAAATTGAGTGTGGTTGTCCATTCGTTGAGGTATTTGTTGCATTGGCTTACTTAGGCTTATGGAAAAGCTTCACTTGTTGGATCTTGATCAATTGCTTTTTATTTGGGCTCTCAGGTTTCTATATAGTCATGACCCAAGAAGAAAAGGCTTCATCAATTATATAAGGTCCCCTCCACAATGTTTGAAACTTTTTTTTCTGACATACATGTGTGGGGTTCCATTAGAGAACCTTATCTCTTGGCTGAAATTTCACTTTCCATATTTTAAGGTCACGACGTTGCTTATTGAATGCCTTGTGCACTTCATTCAAAGAGAGGGCCACTAATCAATTTTCATCTAGCACATTCAGGTTGATCAATCTTTCTTTCTACGCTAGGCTTAGGTCAAGGTTCAGATCACAAGCTATTAAGAGTGTATGAAGCTCAAATTGAATCAAGAGCATTGGATGTTTTCCATACACTAGCTTGTAGGAAGAACAACTAATAAGGAGTTTCCACATGGAGTGGTAGGCCTAGAGGGAATTATTGAGTTTTGTGTACTAGTCTCTTATATATTTTCTGATGGTCCTTCTTAGGGTCTTTGTGATCTCCCTAGTAGTTACCTCTACTTGACCGTTGGCTTGGGGCTGATATGGTATTGTTAATTTATGTTCGACCCCCAATTGTTTCATGAGTTTTTGAAAAGTGGCACCCATACAATAAGTTCCATTGTTCTAAATTAGTGCACATGACATCCCAAACCTATTTACAACATTTTGTTATACAAATCAACTAACAGTGGATGATGTACAATCGATGACAACTGCTGCTTCTACCCATTTGGTGTAGTAGTCAACTACTATGGTGATATACACCTTTCCATTTGACATGGGTGTGATGGGACCCATGAAGTCAATGTTGCATATGTCAAAGGGTTCTAGTGGTTGAATACACTATTAAGGATCCTCCATTCGAGCGGTCATCCCACCATCTTGTTGATAGCATTCACAAGATTAGAAAACTAGTGGGCATCCTTGAAGATTGTAGGTCAATAGTATCCTGCCATCAGGATTTTTATGGTCATGCATCTCCCAGCATAGTGGCCTCTACAAGGGCCTTCATCAGCATCCTAGAGAACACACAATTAGTCTACATCAGGGACACACCAATGAACTAGGCCATTAATGCATACCTTGTAAATGTGTCCATTGATTTCCATGAAGTACTTAGCCCAATGAAGAAATTGTTGTTTCTTTCTAAAGTCTAGATCTTGTGGCATCTCTTGAGTGAGAAGGTCAATGAGGATGCCATCGTACCATGTTGATTGATCAAAGAGTAGGCTCTCCTCCTCTTTGTTATCCCATCTTAACCAAGGGAGATGGTCAATGATCACATTTACAGTCTCTTTTTGATCTACCATTATGAGATCAAATTCTTGCAAGATCACCAACCATCATATGATACGGGGGCTCATCATTGGCTTGTTCATTAGGAAGCATATGGCACTATGATCCTTGTGCACAAACACTTTGTAGCCAAGCACATAGTACCTAAACTTTTTGAGAGCATACATCACTGTCATTAGTTCTTTCTCAATGGTGGTATAATTCAATAATGCATCCACAATGCCTTAGCTATTGTAGTGTATGTAATATGGATGTTTCTTATCATCCAACTACGTCAGCACAACTTCCAAGGCATAATTAGATGCATTGGTCATTATGTAAAATGGTCTGGACTAGTTTGGTGCCCGTAGAATTGGAGTTTCTATGAGCTTTTCCTTTAGTTGCATGTTTGCACTCCTTGGTCTAGATGAATAAACCATCTTGCATTGTATGCTCAACTAATAGCTTTGCAATCTTAGAGAAATTCTCTATAAACTACTAGTAGTAGCTAGTATTTTCAAGGAATGATCGAATGTCTTTGACTGTCTCTGGCCAGTGTGTGATTCCTTGGATAACCCTTATCTTTTTTGGATCTACCTCAATCCTTGCCTCAATAATTATGTGCCCTAGTACTATGCCTTCCTAGATCATTAAATGGATTTTCTACCAAGTGAGCCTAAGGTTTTTTTCAACATATCTTTTCAATACTTGCTTAAGGCAATCTAGGGCTTCCTCAAATGTAGCTCCATAGGTAGAAAAGTCATTCATAAAGACTTCTACCCTACTACTAATCTACTATTGGAAAATACTAAGGACCAAGCATTGAAATGTTGCAAGGGCATTACACAAACCAAATGGCATCTTACAATATGCAAAAGTCCCCCATGGACTCATGAATATTATCTTAGCCTGATCCTCTAGCGTAATCTAGATTTGGTTATAGCCACTATAACCATCCAAGAAGCTATAATAGCAATGCCCACATATAGTGTCCAATACTTAGTCCATAAATGGTAATGGAAAATGATCTTTACATGTTTCCATGTTCAACAGCCTAAAGTCAATGCAAACCCACCACTTGCCACCTTTCTTTGGCACAATTACAAGTGGGCTAATCCACTCACTATCCACGATGGGATAGATGAACCTTACCTTGAGGAGTTATTCTATTTCCTCCTTGATGATTTACTTCAATTTGTGGTTCAGCCACCTCTGTAGCTACCTCCTTAGCTTCATGGCTAGGTTAGTGTAGATACAATGTTGGCATATCCTTGGATTGATTCCAATTAGCTTAGGATATGACCAAGCAAAGGTTGTTGGCCATTTTTTGATCACCCTTAATATCTTGTCTTTCTATTCAAGAGCAAGATAAGCATTGATGATAGCTAACTTGCCATTATCTAAAAGCACATACTTAATGCTAGTTGGTAGAGCTTTTAAATCTACAAGCTCTTGCTTGAAACTACCAGGGATATCCAACTCTACCCAAAAGGTATCATCATTTTCATCATCAGAGAGTTGGTGATGAACTTGCCCAAGTTCATCCATGTCTTTGACATAGGCACATGTCAAGTGCTTAGTAGGTTCTATGCATAGTATGCTACTATTAGGGTCAGCTATCAACCACTGGGTGCCATTCTATTTTGTGGCTGCTGCGTATAGGCACCTTTGGATATTTGTTTCATGTGCATACTAATTGCATGCTTTTAGGAATGTACTTTTAATGGACCATATTTTCTGCATGCAATTACATCCATTATCACTATACGTAGTGCATAGAACTTGCTTCTTCTCAAGCCATCCAAATTCATTTTCCTTGGAGATTTCCAAGGAGAGGTCCTTGATACCCAGTTGTGCATAAACAATGCTTAAACATGCACATCCCATAATGATAGGGAAGTCACCTTTGTAGTTTTTAACCTTGATCACCAAAATATTGATAGGATAGGACCACACATAAACTATAATCACAATGTCCTCCACTAATCCTACAGGGATAGTGATTAACTAGTTTACCAATTCTAAATGGATATTGCTCATCTTGAAAAGTGGTAGGTTCCAAGCCTTGTACATGTCATAAAATATGAGATTGACACCAAAACCAAAATCAAGAACAGCCTTGCATGGCTCATGTCCAGCAATCTGTAAGTAAATAAGACTTCTTAGCTCAAATCATTTCATGGGAAGGTTTCCAGCCTTGATCCAATTGGAAACAACATGAGTTAGCATCACAGTGTAGACTTAAGGTGGCGTTTGGTTTGAAGAGCACTCAAATGTGTTTGATACAAAGGATGAGGATGTTGGAGATACAAAGTGACTAGCCACAATAGATTGTGAGGGTTTGGGAGGAATTTGGATCGAAATAATGGTCATTTCTTAAGTCAAGTGTCTAAACCACTTGGCTAGAAGACTAGTTGTAAATTTATAGCCCTCATAGCATTTTATTGCTATGGGTATGGAGGAATTTCATCATGCATGGAGGGAGCAGGAGGTAACTAGGTTGAGGATAGAGCGATGTGTGTAGATGGATGCGAAGGATGGTATGCATATGAGTGCTTCCCTTGAGTAGATGATGAATTAGTTCAATGGTACTCTGGGGTATAATAGTGATGTTGGAATGAGGCATGGCTTGCAAAGCTTCATGAAGAAATGGGTTGCTAAACATAGTTCTCGCATGGATCTAGTTACATGTAAGGGTACTACTATCTCGGAGGTGGCATCCCCCATGATTATGATTTTTGCCACTATTGATATTGTTCATATGGTTGTGGTGGAGCTCCACTTGGATAGTAAGCCTATTGTTGCTAGTGGAACTGCCTTGGATTGCCTTGAGGATAAAGCAATCATATGGGTGCTTTCCTTTATGCTAGTTGAGGATTTAATGCATACATCCAAAACTCTTATAAGTGTGACACCACAAGGAAACATCCCTTAGGATGTTCATATTGATAGATGTCACATCCAACATCATCATCAAAGTTTGTCTTCGCAACTTTTTCTACTACAACAGCTTTGTCCTTATCTCTTTGGTAGGCACATTTAGCTTCTTTTTGCCTCCTATGATCACAATCACTATTGTGCACTTTGTATTCTTTAACAATCTTCATAGCAGTTTGGAATTTTTCATCCAAAGAGTCTCATAATTTATCAAACTTTGTTGAAATATCATAAACATATTTTTAGATGGGCAAGGTTTTCCTATTCACCACCTTGTTGAGTGGTGACTCCTCCTCATTACAAAATTAGACCTCCTTTTTCCTTATGGAAGGATACCTATTATACTCTTCTGCACTTTTTCTTTTTCACAACTCATCTTCTTCTTTTACTACCTGCTCTATTAGCCTTTGTATCTGATGAGCTCTTAGTTTGGATAGTCTCCCTTGGGTATAAATCCCAAGAGTCCTTCTGGTTTCTACTCTGAGCCCATCTATGATGTGGCACAGTTGTTCCCTCTAAGAATAACCATGGCTAGGGCATTGATGCAAGAGAGAATAATATCTGCCTATGGTAGCATCCAAGGGTTCATGTGTTCCTTATTTTCAACCTTGGATTTTCCTTCTTAGATTAGACACCTTGGAGTATGTCTACTATTTTTCATTAAATAGTTCCAGCATGGTACTCCATCTACTGATAAATTTTGGCTCCAAGGACCAGTACCAACTCTCTACCTCTTTGATGAGTGTCCTAGGGAATAGCTTCAATTTTTGCAAGTCATTTTCAATGTCTTGTAAAGTGTAGGTATTGTGAAAGGCTTGTAGATGTGTCTGTGGTTCAAAGTTATATCCTTCCTCAAATCTTAGGATATTGTTCATGTCTAAGCACTTGATCTGACTATCTTTCAAATGCCTAGTTGGAATCTTAACTACCTCTGCAATGTTAAGCATGCTTCAAGTTACTAGCAAAGGCTCATCATCATCATTATTTTGTTGTCACTAATGATGACCTCTATTACCTCTTCAATTATTGTGGGCATGATTATTAGTATTATTTTTTTGTTGCTCACCCCATCACGATTGTTTCTTCTGTGGCATTTTCCAGAATTAGAAGAAGAGGAAGAAGAAGATGTAGATGAAGAAGACAAAGAGGGAGGAGGACTACCATCACCATGGTTTCTACAAACTCTCCTTCGTTTGTCATGACTACATTCATCAAATTTCTTAGTATCTTATTGCTTGCCCGAGCTCCTGCCTTAGCTATCATCTTTTGCTAAACCTAGTTTGTTGATAACATAATGTAGATTCAGGTTCACAACCCCATCATTAGTAATGAGAGGTGGAGAATTTTCATGTTGAAAGCCTTTAGAGAAAGGCCCCTCATTATCTTCTTGATTTAGTAGGAACAAGGGATTGTTGAACCATTTCACCTTCATAAACTCATGATGCTTCTCCTCATGTTAATCTCTCCTACATTGTGTGTCAGTGGGATGGTAGTCCCAAGTTTCACAACGTATTCCTCTTGAAGATTGTGGATGCCTAACTTCGTAAGAGTTTAAAGTAGCATCACGAGCATAAATCAATTAGGACACATTATAATGTTACCTTTTGATGAGTCATGAATTTGCTGACAGCTGCGATAACGCATCCACGATAACGCATCCGCGATATCACAGCCAATGCAATATCGTGGCCTACCTCAATTTCTATAAATAAGAGGCAGCTTTCCTTGTTCTAGAATCTAGTTTTTAGTCCCTTAGCCAAACTCTTGTAGTTTTTCCTTCATAGAGTTAGAATTATTTCCCAGTGTATGCTTGCAGTGTGGTGAATGTAATTGTACGGCATCCTTTATTCGAGTGTGACGTACTTGGACATGCACATGACCGGCAATAAAGATCGAGATTACTTCATCATTGCAGCATTCACTTAGTTTAATTAATTAATTATTTAATTGTTATTTTTATTTACTAATTTCCTAGTTAACATCTTCTCACCCTTAAACTCATGTTAAAACACGGAATGAGTACGAATTGATTATGAGCATTTAAGTGTGACTATTTGGTAACCTAGTAGTGTACCTAGGATCTGCGCTTAGTAATCCCAGTAGTAGTTGTGCACGAAGTCCGAGATGTGTACAGATAATCAAGGAATAGATGCTCATCGAACTTAAGCTAGTTTAGATTTTCTCACTCTCACTCTGCTAGCTTAGTTAATATTACTTTCCATCACCTTCAAGAGTAGCATTAGATTAGAGACACATCGTAGACCTCACTCTAGACTAAACCATATGTGACAAAGCTAATACTAGTCCAAGTGGGAAGACAGCAAACTGCAACCTAAGGCTAACTATCTGGATGCCACAACTAGTCCGTCTGTGGAGTTTGACCAGATCGCGCATGTAACACTCGTATTCATATGGTTGAGTGTAGGGGTACCTCGCCACTCATCATTGGCACCATTGCCGGGGACAGTGCTAGTTATCTAGATTAGTTATATCATACAAGGTCACTATAAAGGACTTAACAATATATCTTTTAGAAAAAAAATAATTATTAAAAGTCACATATAAATTCACACAAAATTTCACAACCATGCCTCTCCTACAAGATTACAATAATTCCACACTTAGTGAGGAAGTTCATTGGAGAACCAACGAATAATATGACGATGAAGATTGGAGTACACAACCTAAAGTGGTGGTTTCTTATAACCATGAACGAAAGCAACATCATCCCAACACATGAAAGCATAACTTACCTAATGATGATGAATGCCTACTGGCCACTACAAGCATAACGCAAATACAAGAGGCTATTAGAATCTCCCGTAGGCATCGTAAAGAAAGCCGTCTACCCAGGCTCGATTTAAACAACTTTTCCAATTTTTCAGGAGGCTATGACTTAGATCTGCATCAACATTTACAAGCCTTCTACAATGCCTGCACATGGAACAACATTGATAACGCTTGACAAAAACTTAAGCTCTTTCCGATGACACTCGTTGGCCAAGCAAAAGTATGGTATAGATCGTTAAAACCAAATTCAATATGACATTGGTCAACAATGGTAGAAGTCTTTAA
>MNCI01027496.1:1059631-1075173 GCA_015680685.1 Gnetum montanum
CCTTGCATCATGGGTGGTGGCACTGGTGGTAAAGGATTTGTATGTTGATTTGAAGAATCAACTGTTTGTGGATGCATGTGCGAGTTCAGATCTATTCTTGGAAGCATTGGTCAATGATATTCAAGTGAATAATATTATGGAGTCTAAACAACTACATTGGCTAGTGAGATTGTATAGTGGACATAGTATCCATAAGAATCAGGTTATCGATATGAATAATGTTGCCTTAGTAGTGGCATGGCCCATGTCTACGATTTCTACCACTACCACTAATATTGCTCCTATGGTTGAGGGTAGGCTCCACTTGGGTAATAGGTTGGCTTGAAAGGTTGCTTAATATTACCTTGAAGATAAGGAAGTCTTCTAGGTCCCTAAATTTTGACAAAGCTTGGATTGAGTGCATATACCCCAGGTTCTTGCAAATGGTCCATAATAGGACAACATCCCTTAAGATGTTCATACTAGCACACCTTGCATCCTTCCTCTTCCTCCAAACTAGAGTCAGCATATCCTTCAATGGTAGCAACTTTTCCTTTTTGCTTGTAACTATCTTATCCATAATCTCTTTTCTTCTTCTTTTCTTTGCCCTTATTCAATCTTTTCCCCCATGATCTTTAGAGTTGTAGCAAATTTCTCATCCACTGAATCCCAAACTTCCTCTACCTTGGCTGCTATATCATTAACTAATTTTTGACAAGGTAGAGTCTTTTGCTAAATGGCATGGTCCAAGGTTTCTTCCTCTCATGTTTTACAAACTTGTGCACCCCTCTTTCGAATTGATGGATCTCTATTGTACTCTTCAATTGATTCCCTTTTTTGTAGTTTACCTTCCTTTTTTGCCACTTGATTGATAAGTCTTTGAATGTGATTGACAATCAATTCTAATAATCTCCCTTAGGTGTAAACCTCGAGGGTCTCTTTGGTTTTTCTCTACAACCCATCTACAATATGCCTAAGCTATTCCTTTGATGAAAATCCATGGCCTAGGCACCTATCTAGTAGTGAATAATATCTTCTCATTACTACATCAAGGGTTTAATGAATCCCTTGCTTCCATCCCTAGATTTGTTTTCATAAGTTTGACACTCATGAATAGGTTTAGTACTTGTTGTTAAATATTTTGAGCATGGTACTTCAGCATCTAATGAATTCAAGTTCTAATGACCTATCCCAACTCTTTGCCTCCTTCACAAGTATTTTAGAAAACAACTTCAACTTTTTCTAATCACTCTCTATGTTTTGGAGGTCACAGGCATCATGAAAAGCTTGAAGGTAATGTTGTGGATCAACATTGTAGCCACCTTCAAATTTTGGTATATTGTTCATATCTAGCCATTTGATTTGGCTATCCCTTATGTGCTAGTTGATATGTAGATAGCTTCCTAGATATTTATCATGCTTCAGGTTGCTATAAGAGGTTCATCATCATGGTTGGGTTTGTATGCTCTATTGTAGCGATGACCCCTTCTATGCTCATGTCTCTCTTGACCATTTCTTCCATCTTTTTATCTCCTTAATTCATGTTCTTCATCTTCTATGTCAAAATGTCATGAATATCTATCATGATGACCATGAGTCCTCCTTTTCTTCCTATCATAGTCTCAATACTTGTAATGTCTCCTATCAGAGTCCTTCAACAACCATGATGAGGTAGTAGGAGAACAATGTTGGCTTGTTCTCCTTTCATGACTCTTGTATGATTCTTTGTAGGATTTTGTAGGAACCCTTAGCCTTGAGTCCCGCTTATATCTTGAGTCAGCAGCCTCCCCCTTAGGTGTATCTACTATAGTGGAATGAAGTTGGGCTTTAACAGGTTCCTCAAGTCTAATGATAGGTGTTTTTGAAGGCTCCTCATGATTTTAGTGGAGTTGCTCTGAAATGAATGTATTTGCATCAAGTTCTTTCAAGACAACTAAAGTGTTGGCCTACTTCCCTTTGTTATGTATATGTTTGATCTTCATAGTAGCATCTCTCCTCCTCTGCTCCTTTGTGGATTCATAGGGTCTTGTCATGTACTGAGTCACATGATATCCTTCCTAGATCTAGTCCAACTACATTCCCCTTAGGGAAATTTGGAGCATGTTAACTACTGCATGTTCTAGAGACAAGACTATGTTTCCTTGCATGTTCCTTCACCTCGTTTGATTTTCATGATGAAGATGAAAGTAAAGTCTAGATGGTACAGATCAGTGTAAGCATAAGTGATTCTCATCTACATTGGCATTTCCCATTCTTCTTCATTAATGATTCTATCACTGCTTCTTCTTGTCTCCTTGGTAGGTGATGGTTGATCTTTGTTTGAAATCATATTTTATAGTTTTAGACATTATATGTTAAGTATGATTTTCTTTTGGTTGTAAGGTTTGACTTCATGTTTCGACTATAACACACTTTGAAAAATCAGTTACTAAGCATACATTAACGTGTTCCTAGTAATGATGCCAATGATGATTGGTGGAGTATCCAACACCCAACCATACAAGTTATGAGAGTTCATGCATAGCCTGGTCAACTTTCGTGGACAAGGAAATGTAATTATGCTAGTAATTGGTTAGAGTTAGTGACCATTGTCTTCCCACATGAGCTAGTAAAATCAATGCATATGGTTTAACTCACAGTGAGGTGTATGATACTGATGTTGTATGGGCCATATTTCTCCTAGTAAACATAAAGTAAAAGGAATGGTTTCTAAATCTAAGTGATAATAAACAAATCTAATCTAGCCTATGTGATGAGTATCTGATCCTGATCTTCCATTCACACCTTGGACTTTGTGAAACTCCTACTGGGGCTACCAAGTACCTCACTACTGGGTTACCAAGAAGTTACACTTAAGTGCTTGAGATCAATCATACTCATTCTGCATAACAACAGTAATGATAAAGTGCATAGAAGGTAAATTGGTAACTAGAGAAAATAGTAAACATTAAGCTAAGTGTAAACAATAAATGCTAAGTGATGCTGCAATGATGCAAAGTAATCCCGATCTTTATTTCCGTGCATGAAACATGTCCAAGTACATTCCACTTGAATAAAGACTTCATTCAATTACTAAACATTACACTACAAGCATACACTCCTAAGTGCTAAGTGCTAAAATCAAGAAAACAAACTAATGGAATTTCACTAAGTGTGAAATGAAACTATATGTGAACTATGCATCTAAGTGTTGTATTTATAGGCTTGCACGCATCCACAATATCAAATATTTGACATCATAGCTTGTGCACCAATATCAGGGATCCAATATCATGGCTCTGATATCGAATACCCGATATCATAGCTAGTTAAGATTTGGATTTATCATTTATATGTGTGTCATCATGTCAAAGTTTATGTAACCCCATAAATTTGTAAAGAACTCTATCCTCCTTTTGATTTAACTTAACAACAAGTTTTCAGTCGATCGTGGGGGTATGATAAAATAGTTTATTATGTAAGTCTACAATATCATAACTCTACATAATGTGATGTAGTGGACCATGGTCAAGCCTATAAATAACAATCAGTAATCACGTTGAAGCAACTTTTTGCTAATCCTTAGCAAAATTCTTGCAATTTGTATTCATAAGTTAGAATTAGAGTGAATGCTCGCAGTGTGGTGAATTATAATTGTATGGATTCTTTATTCAAGTGGATTGTTCATGGACATAATTCATGAATAGAAATAAAGATCAAGATTGTTCTTTATCATTCCAGCATATCACTTAGCAAAATTTTACTTCTCCATAATGTTTACTTTTATTCAATCATTTATATTTCTTGGGTCCTTTAATATTCCAATGTCTATTAATAAGATGAAATAAGTATGCCTTGTTTCAAGCATAAAGTATAGCTTTTTGGTAACCTAGTAGTGACTTTACTTGATTCGCATAGTTGTAAAGCTGCTTGGTAATCCCAGTAACAATTCCATCAACCCAGGATGTGTATGGAAAACTAAGAATAGATACTTACTATCATAGGATAAAATAGATTTACATTTGTTTTGTACCTAGACTTAGAAGTTATAATTATTTTTATCATGTTGGCCAAACAACATCAGTTTATCATATACCTCACTAAGAGTTAAAGTATATGATTTTCACCTCACTAACTCTAAGTAGGAAAACAATGATCATGAACTTAACATCAACTCATTAGTACACTTATATTATCCATCTGCAGATTATGATCTATGAATGCATTAGCACTTATGACTTGTATGATTGAGTGTTGGAATACCCAACCACTAATCACTAGAAAAATCTTAAATTATGTTATTCTAGCTTGGGATAGAATGTAGTGGGACTCTGAGACTAACCAAAACATTGCTTTTATTAAGTTAAGTTATGCTAAATCTTATGACATGATTGAATGGAATTTCATTATTGCTTATCTTTGTAAACTAAGAATTAATGATTATTTTATTCTTATTGTTTATACCCTGGTTAATTCATTAAGGTTGTTCTTGTGCTCTCTATCTTTTTATTATTGTTGCAGATTTTCATTATGATCTATAAAGGAATATTATTAAGGAAATTTCAATTGATGATTAAGATACGCAATTGCTTAACATGCACTTTGTAAATCATAAATTTTTATTAATAATAATTCTTTGCAACACATCAATTCTTTATTTGCGACAATGGAGGAATACCTTATATTATCTAGGTCTCATATTAATTTGCAAAAATTTGTTGTTTATTATAATGAAGCTTTGGAAAATCTTTTAAAAAAATTTGTTTTTGAAGTTTTAGAAATTTCATTTTTCTTGTGAGCCTAATCTAAATATTTTGTGGACATATGTAATTAATAAAATTTTTAAAAAGTTTGGTAGAAGAAAAGAAAAAAACTCACCCTTAGTGGCAAAGTTTTACTTATTATGTAGGTGCTTCAATCTATGCATGCTTAGTTTTCTAGTTGTTGGGCTCCTTTAAGAACTTCTTATAATAAAATTGATTGTATGATTCATCAATTTCTTTAGTTTGCTCAGCAACATAGAAAGACTTTTCTAGAGTTGCTTGGGATATTTGTACTAGTAATAAGAAAATTAGATGAGTTAGCCTCATTGGTTGTTATAACAAAGGTATCTATCTTAACAAAATGGATTGCAAAGTGGAAAGTTCATTGATGGTGGTGATGTTTGGATGCTCCTTTTAATAAATAGATTTATGTAATGAAAACTTAAAAATGATGATATGTTTAAGCAAATTAGCCTCTTTTTAATGAAGGAGCATAGGCTACTAATTTATCTAGATTGCGTACCACTTGGAGCAAATTTGGTATCATTATAGTTTCTTGTCTATGTATACACGATAGATGGATTATATGAAAGAGATCTTTTAGCCTCTATGGTTTAACTAACAAGAGAAAAAGGTTTTAGAAAATTTAGTTTTTTATATCAAGAACTTATTTAAAGTTAATAATAGTTTACATCAAGCTTTTATTATTTTTTTTTTGAAAGATGAAAGCTTTGTTATTCTTTTTAATTCCAAAGTTTCTTACAAGATTATTACTAAGAATGATTATTACTAAGAAAATGCAATGATAATTGCACTATTGGATAAGGAAAATGGAAGATATTTGGAGGGTTTCTACATCTTCAAAAGTTGCATTTTTGATGGTATCTTGTTTACGAAGGTCTTTTTATCAGCAACATATGGGAATTGTTTCTCCTCAATGTCCTCTTTATCGAAGCGAAGACTCATTTTCTTATGTGTTTTATTATGTGTCCTATTGCACAACATGCTTAGAAAGGGCCATCTACAATTTGTAACAACTTTTAATCAAGCATCAATAATATCATTCTTGGTGATCAATATGCTTTGTTTGCTTTATTTATTTGTATTTGGAAGTGTCTTCGATTGCTTATCTATATTCTATTTGGAAGTTTGTGTGTGCAATTAGGTTTTAGTAGCAAGAGCATAACTATGATATTTCTTTAGGAGTTAAATATTAGATTCTCAAAGATGTCACTTTTCAATTATAACTACAAACAAATAAGCTTCTAGTGAAAGTTGAACAATTAATTTGTCTATTGCAATATTAATTTCTTTTTGTTTTGGAGGTCAATGATGGGAAGATCTTAGCTTTTGTTATTGTTTGTTTGTTTTCTTGATTGAATCTTTGTTTTGCTTGTAGAGAGAATTCTCTCCTTCTTTTTACAATAAACTCTTTAGTAAGAAGTGAAAACCCCATGAAGATGCTTGTGAACAAGGGTAATGCCCAATTCTTTTCCTAACCTAGAGGGGAGGTTTTTCAAGATTGGTAACAAGGATGAATACTTGAAAAGGTATCTTTAAAACTACTAGGGATTTTTCTTTATACTTTATGTTTCTTTTTACTTTGAATTTTTTTTTAAATATTATTATTAAGAGCCTTACCATTAGGCTAACACCTTATCAAGACCTTTATTTTTTGTTGGGGCAAAGGGAGGGGGGGGTGGGTCACCTGGGGCTGGTGTGGGGGCGCGGTGGGGAAAGGAGGTGCAATGTTGAAACTTCAAAATAATTTTAATATAGGCACACCCCAAGATTTATAACTCAACATTGTCAACTAGAGTCAAACCTATGACTTGAAGTTTTTAAATCAAGAATCTTACCACTAGGCTAACACCTCATTATTAGACCTTAAATTATTTGATTGTATGTGCCCTAGGACTTATAGTTAAGACTCTTGATTTGAATGCTCTAAGTTATGGGTTCAATTTTTTATTTTGTTATGGTGTGGTGGGGGGGAAGGGCACGAGTGTGAGGAGATGGTGAGCTAGTCATGTTTGAACTTTATAACCCAAAGTATTACCCACTTGTATCCAACTCATAACTTGAGGATAAATATACTTTTTTAAAAAAAGTCTCAAGTTCCAACCCCCCTCTCCCTTCCACATGCATATGGATAACACAACACTTTCATAGAACTTAAGTAAAATATACATAGTGATGTTAGATAAACATACTCTAGGACATAATCTATCCCTCCATAAACCAAATTGAGCTTTATTATGAAAGCATGAGATTAAAGGACACGGATTTGGTCTTCATTAAAATGGTAGCTATTTAGATGTTCCACTGCAAATTATCTCCATTTTCTTAAATTTCTCCCTTGATTTTACTTATTCGTGTATGGATTTTCTATGGGTCCTTGGACATTTTAATTGTTTGTACAAGTAATGGTGTTGTAGTTTAACTATCCATTACCTCGTTTCTTAAGAAAGAAAAAATTCGAACTCACAATGGGTTTCCTATGACCCCGTATATTTTACAATAATTATAAGTCTCATATTCTTGCAAATATTTTTTATTTTAGATAGAGCATTGTGCATATCTATTAGATTTGAAAACCATATGTTAGAGTCTTGGAGAAAAACCTTAGAAATTCCAATTGATTCTATGTCTACAAGCAACGGTTACAAAAACCAGGCTTACATATTTTAAAAAAAAGAAAAGAAAAGGGTAACTATTGGTTACATATTTTAAAAAAAAGAAAAGAAAAGGGTAACTATTTAATTGTGGGCTAAGACTCGGCTAATAATGGACGATATTGGGGCATTCACTTTTAATGGAAAGACAAGGAAAAGCCAAAACCCATTCACATGTTAAGGAAATTTCCATCGAACCTTTGCTTAAAATAGGATCAGAAGAATAATTTTAAGGCAAAAATCCACATGGGCATCATGGGTCCTACCTTTTACTGCAACAAAATCCGTACACAAACTCCAAAAACATTTTTAGTCTTTGGCGCGAACATGGGCTGAGCTACACTCAAATCTCGTACCGTGCTCCAATTTTTAAATTTTTGCAGATGCTGGATTTTTGGGCGTTCCACGCAAAACTTGAGTCTTCCCTCCATAACTTCAAAGTACGAAATTTTGATAGCTCCCTCCCTCTCTGTTCTTTCTTCCTGTATAAGAAGATTTAAGTGATCATACTGTTTTTCTATTGGTGTTTCACTGATTCAGGTCAGCGGTTTTTTTGGCTGGTGTGATTCGGGCTTGTGTTTTTGCTTCACTCAGTCAGATATGGGAAAACAGAGCAAGGGTAGGAAAACCGTAGAGAAGCTGGGCACTGGCAAAGTTACGCCTGTGCAGGTGGCTTTCATAGTTGATAGATATCTCTCAGAGAATCAGTTTACTAAAACTCTCAGCGAATTCAGGCAGGAGGCTGCTTCCATTTTTGGTGGAAATAAGCCTAAACAGGTACTGATTTGGTTTTACTGTGTGTTTGTTTTTCGGGTTTTGGTTCTCCTGATGCGATTTTGGATTCTGGGATTCTTGAGGTTTTGTCATGGGATTTCATTTCATTATTGGTTTCCTGTTTATGAATTGATGTGGTTTGCATGCTGAGATTTCGGTCAGTCGATTGTTTGCGGAATATCATTTGATGCTGGGTGCATTGATCTGGATTGGAATGTGGTCTTATCATAAGATCTAAGTGGTGTTCTTCTTCCAGATTTGTTTTTACTTTGACACAGGAAAACGGGTTTGTCCGGTGTGAAAGGTATTGTGTTCATTGAATAGGATGACAGGCCACATTGTTTTTGACTGGTTTGTGTTTCTTGTGTTCTTGATTTCGACTGGTCTTTTTGGTTGCCAGTTTTAGGAGATTAGTTTCTTGTTCTTGAATCGAGTGTCTTGGATTACTTTCTGTTTATCCAAGAGATTTCATTGATCATTTTCATGGTAGTGTACGATTACTGTTCTTTTTTATCTTTTTGTTTTGCTTTTTTTTGGTTGGATTGAATGATTTGATTGGCTTTTGTTATTCATGATTTGGATTCTGAGGTTCATGATTTGGTTTTTGTTATTATATCTTCTTTTTTGAGTTGTTTTCCGTCTCATATTTTCTCATCGGTTTGTGTTCGACGGCAATGCCATTACTTCAGGCTCCCCGGGGCATGCTCAGTCTGGTGGACATTTTGGATGATTACATAACTCTGAAAGAGCAAAAGATAGCAGTGAACCAGGAGAAATGCAGAATGGATCAGCTTATGCAATCAATGCAGGAGATCATGGCTGCATATCATTCTGGAGCCATGATTCCTTCTATGGCATCTGCTTCTCCTCCCATGGAAGCCTCTCAACCTGAATTAGCTGCCACTTCCAATCCAGGTAACCACACACATCCTATTCATTTGTTATGTTCTCTGTCTACAAAATACAAAATGATCAAGATGCCAGAACCCTGTTTCGGAATACGAGAAAATCAAGTGCCGAGATCATGATAATCTGACAAATCTTTCATCTTTTCTGGTTTTCTTGCAGGTCCTACAGTCCCTCAGATCTCCATGGTCCCAACTTCTGCTTCCATTCCCATTAGTGCACCAGTGCCTCCTCGTTCTTCTGTTGCAGTGCCAAGCAATACCAAGAGAAAGAATCCAAGCACAACGGCTAGTGCATCCAAGAGACCTTGCCTGGATTCCCAACCCATGAATTGCTACCCCATGGAAAGTAAGTTTTACGCCCTTTGTTCCAATCCCCAAATTCTCAAATCCATTTCTCGTTCAGAACCCTAGGTTTTGATCCCAATTTGGATTGTGGGCGTTGAATGAATCTGCTGTATTTCTCCAGATGTTGGCCAGGCATCATTACCCACATATTCATACCAGATTTCATCCCAGATTCCAGCAGCTGTGCAGAATTACACAGGGCCTGTAATGTACACAGTGCCACAGAACAACAGTCAGCCGGTACTGGGGAAACAGATTGTGGGCAAGCAGTCACAGGTGGTTTCACAGCCAGCTGCTGAAGCATCTTGCCCTCAGACCCCACCTCAAGCTTTTCCTTCCTCCAATGGAGGATCTTTTCCTGCTAATGCTGATTCAGTGTCCAATCAAGGTCATCACAAGATCTGTAATAACCAGACCAAACAATCGTCTGTCAAATCAGCTGCACCAACCAGTCAAAGGACTGATAGTGCAGCTTCTTGTGAAGGCAATCCAAATTCCAGGAAGGAAAACAAAAGGGAAATAATCAAGAACAGGTTGGATTTCAGCAGCTCTACAGCTTCCACCCAACCTCCAGTCAGTGAACCCCAACAAGCAGAAGAGGCACCGTTATCTGCCGATCTGTCAGATGTTGATGATCCCCTGTTTGAGCTACCTGATCTGGCCCCTATTGATGATGAGTTTGCCCAGTTCATGCAAGATTTGTTTTCAGGGTTCCAGAATTTTGAACAAGATGATTCTGATGGCAAAAGTGATGACATAAGGTATGCTGCCCTTTCTGACATTTGTTGAGTAAAATCGCATGTTTCTTCAACGCTCATAGCAGATTATTGATAGCATATCTAAGACCTTGGCTTGTGGGTATGATCTTCAGTGTTCGAATTGATGATAACCACCCAGCCGATAGTGCAAGTCAGCCATTGCTAGGTCATGTTTCCATTAATCCTCAAGAAACTGGAATACTTGCAGAGAAGAACATGAATACTGAAGGTATGATACTGGTTTTGCCTGAGATGTTTATCAAACCTATAATATGATAGGACCATACAAGGCTTCCGTAGAGATGGTGATTAAGAAGTTATGGTGCTGTGTTAGAGTTGTGCGATGTTTAGCATTTAGACATAATCTGCACTTCTTGTTACATGCAGTTCAAGCAAATGGCCTGAAAAATGTGGGAAGTGAAAGGTTAGCTGGAAGACAAAATTCTCCAACCAAAGGTAGAATGACTCAGTCTTGAATTGCCTGCGCACCATATTTTATGCATTTGTTAACAGACCCCTAAATTGTTTTTTTTCTTTTGCAGTTGCTAAGCACAAGGGTATGCACGGTAACCAGGAGAATGTGCCCATTCCGAAGTCTTAGACCAATTCTGGTCTCACCATTGAAGGATTATTATTTTTGATTTGCAATCTGATTTTGTAACATAATCCTTGGATTCCTCACATTGGAGGAAATGTACATTAAGCCACTAATGGACATTTCAAGGATGAAACTGTCATGACAAAGCTCAAAAATGTTTACAGAAGATTACATTCAATTTGAGGTTTCTCTCTTACGTAAAATTGGAAAGCTAAATTTGAGGTTTAGCTTGACCTTTAACGGACTTAGGAAGTCACCTTCTTTAAGGATCTAAACTTCCTTGTAACCACAATCAGAATGAAATGTTATCTTTGAAATTAAATTTCCATGCCAGCACGCAGTTATGTTACATTCGTGTTTCTGAACTTGAAAGCAGGCCTGCAATTCTCAGAAATCGTTGGGTGTTTTGATGTGATGTACTTCAACTTAACTGCTTAACTTAAATAGTGCTGTTGCACGTTCTTAGTGTTTTGGAATAATAAAATGATTGGGTTCATGATATTTTTGTTGGTTATTGCATGAGATTTGTAATTTGCATGCAATACAGTGACATCTTTCTCCAAGGAAAATGGCTATGAAATTATAATTTCTTTTAGTATACTAGAGAGCTATTTTTAACTTTTAACAATTTTCATGAAATAGCATTGCGTGATGTTTTTGAAATGGCAATGTACTTACACACAGCTTGTCCATGATGGCATCGGTTTTACATTGAACTGGCTAGTTATTTTTACAGTTAACTGCTGTGCTGTAGTGAGTATCCAAGTATATTTACCCAATTGTGCTTAAGTATTGCTTTTCCCCCTTTTTTTTTAAAAAAAAATTCATCGATCTTGATGGTGATTCGTCCATGGATTTCCTTCAACGAGTTTGCTAAATTATTAACAGAGTCCAACTTGATGATGCTGATACTGATTTTGTATTATTGGTATGTATGCTCCTTTGAGACTTATGATTTCTTGGAAAATTTAGGAGGTTTCAACACTCTTATTTGCAATTCAAATATTTTACAAAGAAATATGCATTGATTTACAAATGAGCAAAAAGAAATTATTTAATACTTTTATTATTGTAAAACAATGATGTTTTTTTTTTTACTATTTTGGGTTTGTATAGAAACTGAAACTAAAATTTTTACATTGAGACCACTACATATATTGAATTGGTTTCAGAAATTCTTTTACAGAATTTTTTTAAAAAAATTTATAGCTTAATGCTATGTAGAATTGAATTTGTGATCTGGGGTTACTAGACCAAGACTTTTAATGTTAGGTTAACACTTCATTATTATTAACTCAATATTCAACTACATAGAGAAATAGTTCTATTAGGTTTTTACATTATATTGAGTATGTTATCATAACTTCAAAGTTATCAAAATGGTTACAATAATTGCTAAGTTCCTTAATACCTTTTCTTAGTATTTAGAATGAAGGTTAATCTATAGAAAACTAAAAAGATGATTTATAGCATATTCTCTTCTTTTTTCTCTTTACAAAACCCTCCAACAAGAAGGGAAAACATGAGTGGATTTCTAAACAAAGACAAGGCTTAATGAAGCTTTTAATGGAAATGTTTATTTTAGGTGAAGGCTTAATGAAGCTTTTAATGGAATTGTTTATTTCAGATGAGATCTCCTTGACCATGTTGGTAGCGATGAGTGGATTTCTAATTGCAATGAAATATGACATGGGGCTTCCAAATCAAGTGCCTTACCATTAGGCTAACACCTCATTGTTGAATACATAAAAATAGTGAACATTATAATAATTGTTCTAACTTACTTTTTTAAAAAAGAAGGTGTTAGTATGAAGACAAGATTTGTGTATGAGATTTGGTTTAGCAATGTTTTCAATGTAGATGAAAAATAAGATTGAGTTTGGAATTTGGCTTTGCAATGATTTCCATGTAGATGGAAATAAGATTTTGATTTGAATGTGTAGATAAAAACACAAAATTAATTTTAAAATCAATGCAATTTGGAATCTAATTTTGAATTATTTTATTATTTATTAATGTATCCCATGTAATGGTAGTAATGATAGGGATCATGAGATAGATTTGTGTCATTTGCCATATGATAATGGTATAGAAATGTTTGGAAATCCATTTAAGATTGTTGGGCATGGGGCAAAGGGAAAAGTTTTAAGAGATCTAACATTGTTTAAACTGCTCAAAGGCCTAATCCTTTTCCCACCTTAGAGGGGAGGTTTTTTAGGATTATTCGTAAAGATGAAAATTGGAAAGCATACCCCAAAATCGTTGGGTTTTTTCTTTAGACTTTCTCTTTATTGATTTGATGTACTCAAAATTTTTAAATATTATTATTCATTTTTTGGGTGTCTAACACCCCAAAAAATCTATAGGACATGTAATAAGATATACATTTCACTATTGGAAATGAATAGTTGGACAACCTTTTTTTTTTTTAATTAATATCTTGGCTGATGAGTGGCTAGGTACCCCTACACTCAACCATACGAATACGAGCGTTCACACACGATTCGGTCAAACTCCATAGATGGGCTAGTTGTGGTATCTAGATAGTTACACGTTGATCGTAGTTCGCTGTCTTCCCACCTGAACTAGTATTTGCTTTGTCACGTATGGTTTAGTCCAAAGTGAGGTGTATGATGTGGTCCTAAGCTAGTGTTAGTCCTAGAGGCAATGGAAAATAACTTTGTTTTAAGCTAATAAGGAATGAGAAGCAAAATCTAAGTTAACCTAAGTGTGATGAGCATTTGTCCTTAATCATCCGTACACATCTTGGACCTCATGTACTACTTATGGGATTACCAAGTGCATGTTACTTAAGCACTCCTAGATATGCTACTGGGATACCAAGTAGTCACACTTAAATGCTCGTGATTAAGTTGTACTCATTTCATGTTTAATAACATGGGTAGTAGATGAAGGTAAAGAAATATTAATTAAGAAAGCAACAAATAACAATAATAGTTAAGCAATTAAAACTAAGTGAACGCTGCAATGATGAAGTAATCTTGATCCTTATTTCCAGTCATGCGCGTGTCCAAGTACGTCACAATCGAATAAAGGTTCCGTACAATTACAATCATCACACTGCGGGCATGCACTAAGGAAAGAATGGAAATTAACTGAAAACTGATAAAAAAGACTCTATTCCTACACTTCCTTACTCCCCTTCCTGTGTGCCCGAATGTGTATTTATAGGCTTACACAGGAATCACGATATCATGTATTCGATATCATTATCTAGGTGATGAGTGGCAAGGTACCCCTACACTCAACCATACGAAACGAGCGTAGCACGCACAATCCGCAAACTAAATGCCTGAACGCCACAAGGAACACTTGGGGTTAATCGTTCGTTGTCTTCCCAGGCTTGCTTGTATGTGTCACAGTGTATGGTTAAGCAAGTCTGAGGTATATGATTTTTTTTGGTATTTTTCGGTTTATCTCCTATGCTAAACGGTGAAGGGTTGAGAAACGAAACTAACTCTAACTACAGCACTACGTCCTAGCGTCAGCATCTGTTCCCACTTGCCGTACACACCATGAACTGTGCAACTGTGGCTACCAAACGCTAATCGTTATTGGGATTACCACACGTAACGCACGTGCTCGAAGCGGTCGTACTGAGGCACCTAGCTAACCTAAGTGTGACAAGCAACCGATTCCTTGACCAGCCGTACATATCCAGAGATGCTTGTAATCAAGTCGTACTTGTCCCATGTTCTAGGAGGAAAGGGTTGAGAGAAACTAATCGCGATGAGTAGCTGATTCCTTGGCTAGCCGTACACGTTTGTCAACGCTCATAACCAAGTCGTACTCATGCTGCGTTACTAGGCAAGCAATAAATAACATTAATTAAACCTATCCATGCACTGCAAGGTTTATCCACAAAGTTCGTCTTTATTGCCATACAAAACTTGCGTTTAGGTACAAAGCTGCTCGAATAAAGAACCATTCACTTGGGGGACTCCTACTGTGGGCACATGGAAAATATTCTATCTCTGGGGTGATCAATCCACCAAAGCTTCACTAGTTTACGCCTATGATGTCAAATGAGGGGAGTGCCACCTCTTATTTATAGATATGGTGGCGGACCGCGATATCGCGTACGTGATATCGCAGGGAAGGACGCGATAGCGCGTACGCGATATCGCAGGGGATGCAATAGCGCGTCGGCTGCGATATCGCGTACGCGATATCGAGGCTTGTGGAATCTGTGTCTCATCATACCCCCATGACTGAATGAAAACTCGTCCTCAAGTTCCTTACAATGATATTAGGTAGGTATGGGATTATTGAGGGGAATGGAACTAATGGAATGACATGTGAACGGTTCATTATTACAAGACTTGACAAGACTGGTGTTCATGACAACAAGGGTGAACACCTTATTACAATGACATCAGGCCATATTTGGCAGCTGAGAGAAAAGAGGAGAGAGAAGAGAAGAGAAGAAGAGAGAAGAGTCTTGCTGCTGCCAACGCCTAGATTGCGCCTTCCGTTGTCCATCCGTAAGCGCATTATCCATTCTACTCCTTGCATAGCTACTTCAGTGCTGCTCCATTCCAAGTGTTTACTCTAGATCCATTTCGTTGTTGTATGATTGCCATCTACACATACAACACAATCATATATTAGCAAGGGTAATTAAATCATCAAGTAAATAATACCTTGCTTCGGTGTAAGTTCATTGGCTAGGTTGTGGTATGGCTGATAGGGACTTGGGAATATGTAGATGATGACTACCGAAGGTGTAGGGGTTAGGAAGA
>MNCI01027496.1:1081431-1099903 GCA_015680685.1 Gnetum montanum
AGAGGGTATAAAATGATGTGGTGATGTGCAAAAAGTACAAATTACAAAAGTCACGCAAGTGGATCCTCCCCAAAGCAAGTTCCAACCTATAATGCCCTTGGATAACCACACCTTAAAATGTTCGTAGGCACTAGAAGGGTTAAATGTAATCTACACTGATGCAACAAAACACACACATGTTGATACTACAGTGATGAGGTAGGAATTTTATGCTACACAAGATACCAGTCAAAAATACACAAACAACAATATGAGGCGAATTGTAGAAGGGATTGCAGAGATCAAGACATGAGATAACTAACCCAGGGCATAATGAATCCTGAGTGTAGGGCGTGATTAATGCATCATTATCCCATCACTCCAAAATCAAGACCAAGTCCATTCCTCCGATCAGTGACATTGCATTGTTTTATCCAATGATGGACAACCATAAGAGCACCATGACAACAAGGTGTATGATCACTTGGCATTTTGTTCAAGGGATGAGTGATTTGGAATTTCTCTATCGCACACATGATTTTTTTTATGTTTTTTTTTCTTTTTCTAGCCGCTTTGGCACTTTGTTTTCCCCAACAATGAACCAGAGAAGCCACCAACATTCAGGCATGGGTGCATATCTTTCCAGTGGAACCCCTAGAATAGCATTGAGTTTTTATTGAGTGCCTTCATTACTCTTACTCCCATTTTTTGTTAGATTTACAAGGATCTTAGTATAACCAGGCTACATGATAGCACCTACAGATGTCACCAAAGAGAATTCACAAGTCCCCTTGATGTCACACCCTGGCCATTCCTTCTTAGTCCATCATTCTTCGCTTTGGGCATAATGAGCATTAAATTACTTTTAAGTTTTCATAAAGACAAGAATATCATCATTCCCAGAGTAGAACCTCTTATTACTAGAATGGGTGGGTGGATGTTGTGGGCTGGTTATCCAAATAATTAGTCACCTGAGACTTGATAGCATAGAACAACAACTCAACTGATAGGTCACATGAGTATTTTATTTACCAATGAGATTACCCTCAAAAAGATAAAACAACAAATTGAAAGATGGAAAACTGGAAAATAAAAAATTGTAAAATTGAAGAAAATAAAATTATTTATTAATTCTGCTTGTTAGAATGGAGGATATCTCCCATAACTAAACTTTTGATCATGGTGAGAATTAATAAATGGAAGGTTGGGATCCATGCATTTTGGAAATATTGGGGATCGATCATATCCAAACCACCAGGTGTCTTTTGAGGTGGTGGTAGGAATATACCCAAATTGGGATTCACACATTTGATTATAGAAGGCATAGTGGGGTAGATCATAAGATGTGGTCATGCGATAAGGAGTTGACCCACTATGGCACCCGTGACCGTAAGATGGTATGCAAGGATCAATATGTCTCCCTATGTGGTTATATTCATTAGGCTGCATAGTTGTTGGAGTGTTGATTCGTGGCCTTGAGAAGGTAATAGGAGGCATTGTGTTCAAGGAAGCAGATGCATCACAACGCTAAACTTGTGCTGGGTTGGAGGATGTAATGGTTTTGGAATCATGTTGTCTCTTCCTTTGGTCGTGCCTAAAGAAAGGGTGCTTTTGACATTGTGGAGGGCCTCCACTACTGTTGATTGGAGTAGCACAAGTAATGTTCATGGGTTGGTGCTATGGTGCAAAACCTTCTGGCACAATTGGTGGCAATGTAGAAGGGGGTGAAAGATGAGAATATTGAATTTGAGGAGAAGTGTAAGGCACATGAGGGGGTGATTTTGTTGAAGAGGACATGGGCTGATAGTACTTAGGAGAATGATAACAATGTGGTAAGATAGAGGATGTTGACCCGGTTAGGGAAACAAGATGCTAAACTTGATAAGCACTTAGGTTTGGATGATATGAAGGGTGTGACTAGTTTAGGGGTGGCCTCCCCCACGACTGGGATTTTTTCCATTGTGATTGAACACCATATTTTTATATGAACTCTAGATGTAACATTCTTCCCCAATACTCATGTAAATGTGACAGGATTGGACATTGACCTTTGGGGTGATCGTACAGGAAAATGTTACATTGATACATATGATTAGTAGTTGAGTTCTTATTCTCTTCAACCCTTCTTTCCGATTGTCTAAGGGTGTTCTGTCCTGCCTCTTGGTTCGTTATGGTTTTACCTATAATAGTGTTGGCATATTCTCCACATTTTTCATGTATCCATTCCGTCATCTTATTGATCTTTGCCTCAATTTCATCGAGTGATTATAGTATTGGCAAAGATGATTCCACCTCCTTGAGGTGAGTTGATTTCTCCTCTTCATGGTTATGGACCTTTGCTAATTTGAGATTTTGGTCCCGTTGAGAGCTTTCAACATTCTCCCATTTAGTCATTTCTCCTTCTTCTTTTGCTACCCACTTAATAAGCTCTTGGAATTGGTGGGTTTGTAGCTCATGTAGTTGACTTGGGGCATACATCCCTAGGGTTTCCCTTGTCTCATTATGAAGGCCATCTATGATGTGGTACATTAGCCTTTCCTCGAAGAATCCATGGCCTGGTGATGAGACATCATTTGTGGCAACCACGATATCGCGTACGCAATATTGCATGCCCAGATGCGATATCGCAGCCCGCCGCCAGTCCTATAAATAAGAGGTGGCTCTCACTTGTTTCTCAATTTTATTTTAGATTGTAGCTAGACTCTGGTAGTTTTATCCCTCTAGAGATAGAATATTTTCCAGTGTATGCCCGTAGTGTGGTGAATGTAATTGTATGGCATCCTTTATTCGAATGTGATGTACTTGGACATGCACATGACCAGAAATAAAGACTAAGATTACTTTATCATTGTAGCATTTACTTAGTTTAATTATTTAATTAATTATTATTTACTACTTTCTTAGTTAATACTCTCTCACCCTTAAACTCAAGTTAGAACGCGGAATGAGTACGACTTGATTATGAGCATTTAAGTGTGACTACTTGGTAACCCAGTAGCGTACCTAGGATCTGCACTTGGTAATCCCAGTGGTAGTCGTGCACGAAGTCCAAGATGTGTACAGATAATCAAGGAATAGATGCTCATTGCACTTAGGCTAGATTAGATTCTCTTACCCTCTCTCCCATAGAGTAGTTAATATTACTTTCCATTGCCTTCAGGAGTAGCATTAGATTAGGAACCACATCATACACCTCACTCTGGACTAAACCATATGTGACAAATATAATACTAGTCCAGGTGGGAAGACAACGAATTGTGACCTAAGGCTAACTATCTAGGTGCCACAATTAGTCCATCTGCGGAGACCAGATCACGTGTGTAACGCTCGTATTCATATGGTTGAGTGTAGGGGTACCTCGCCACTCATCATTGGTGCCGTTGCTGGGGATGGTGCTAGTTATCTAGATTAGTTATATCATACAAGGTCGATGTAAAGGAATTAATGATATATCTTTTAGAAAAAAAATAATTATTAAAATTCACACGTAATTCACGCACAACTTCACAACCATGCCTCTCCTACAAGATTACAATAATGCCACACTTAGTGAGGAAGTTCATTGGAGAACCAATGAACTATATGACGATGAAGATTGGGGTACACAACCTGAAGTGGGGGTCTCTTATAAACATTAATGAAAAAGACATCATTCCAACACATGAAAGCATAATCTACCTGATGACGATGAACCCCTACTGGCCACTACAAGCTTAAAGCAAATAGAAGAGGCTATTCGAATCTCATGTAGGCATCGTAAAGAGAGCCGTCTACCTAGGCTCGATTTAAACAACTTTCCGAATTTTTCTGAAGGCTATGACTTAGATCCACATCAACATTTACAAGCCTTCTACAATGCCTACACATGGAATAATATTGATAATGGTTGGCAAAAACTTAAGCTCTTCCCTATGACACTTGTTGACCAAGCAAAAGTATGGTATAGATCATTAAAAACAAATTCAATACGACGTTGGTCAATAATGGTAGAAGTATTTAACGAAAAATATCAAACCTACGCAAGAGTGTTAGCCTTGAGGAAACAAATCCAAGAATGGAAACAAGCACAACATGAACCCTTGGACATGGCCTTAGAAAGATATTATGCACTATTAAACAATTGTCTAGGCCATGGGTTTTCTGAGGAAAGGCTAATGTACCATATCATTGATGGGCTTTGTGATGCAACAAGAGAGACCTTAGGAATGTATGCCCAAGGTCAACTATACAAACTACGAACCCATCAAGTCCAAGAGCTTATTAAGTGGATACCAAAAGAAGAAGGAGAATTGGCTAGATGGGAGGGTGTCGAAAAACATCAATGGGACCAAAATCTCAACTTAACAAAGGTCCATGATCATAAAAAGGAGAAATCAACCAATCTCAAGATGAAAGAACCATCTTTGCCGGTACAACAATCATTAGAAGAAGTCAAGGAAAAGATCAATAAGATGTTGGAATGGATGTATCAAAAGTGTGGAGAATATATCGATATTATTGGAGATAGAGTTTTGACAACCCAAGAAGCAGGACAAAAGATTAGACAATTGGAAATAAGGGATAAAGAAAATAGGAGCTCAATTGCCAATCATACATATGAATGCAACATATGCCTGTACGATCATCCCAAGGGCCAATGCCCAATATTGTTACATTTATATGAGCACTGGGGAAGCATGTTACATCTAGAGTTCGTACAGAGATACTGTGTTTGATCACAGTGGCAATGATCCTAGTCGTGGGGGAGACCACCACTAGACTAGAGACACCCTTCANTGATCCTAGTCATGGGGGAGACCACCACTAGACTAGAGACACCCTTCATATCACCCAAATCCAAATGCTTATCTTGTTCAACATCCTATTTCTACAACTGGGCCAACATACTCTATCTCACCACATTACTATTCTCCACAATACTATCAACCCATGCCTCCAACACAACCACCACCTTGTGTATCTTATACGCCTCCTAACTTTCAACATTCTCATCCTTTCCCTCCTTCTACATCACCACCAACTATTCCTAAGGTGTCTGCACCATTGCAACAACCCACAAATGTTACTTGTGCTACTTCTACCAATAGCAGTGAAAAGCCTCCTTGACATCCAAAGCGCCCCTTCTTTAAACATAACCGTAAGAAGGGAAAACATAATTCCGAGGCCACTATATCCTCCAACTCAGCACAAGTCCCACATTGTGGTGCACCCTTACCTTCAAACCCAACACCTCATGTAACTTCATCAGGGCCCCCAACTCACACTCCAACAAAAATATGGCCCAATGAACACATGAATGGAGAGTGACAACCCAATCCTTGCATACCATCTAATGGTCGCCAACATCATAGTGGGTCAACTCATTATTAGGGAACTATATCGCACAAATTGCCCCACTATGCTTATTATAATCAAGTGTGTGAAACCTGATGGGCTAAATATGACCATGCCAGAATACTTCCAACATGTAAGGATCCCCGTTGTCAATTATTAATCCTTTCCATCCTCAATTGTTTAGCTATGAGGGATATTCCCCATTCTAATAGCAAGCAGGATTAATAACCACTTTTTATTTTCTTTAATTTTACAACTTTTTGTTTTCTAGTTTTTTGTTTTTCAAATTCTTGTTTTATCTTTTTATTTTTATTTTTTGTCTTTTTTCCCTTTTATGTTTTTTATAAGTAATCTTGTCTATGAATAAAACACTCCTATGGCTCATTGGTTGAGGTGTGTTCTATGTTATTGAGTCTTGAGTGATCAATTATTTGGACAGTGAGCCCATTACACCCACTCATCGACTCTATAAATAAGAGGTTCTGTTTGAGGGTACGGTGATATTCTTGAAAAACTTAAAACTTAAATTAATTTTGTATTCATTGTACCTAGAATGAAGAAGGATGGATCAAGAGGGAATGATTAGGGTATGACATCAAGGGGACTTGTGGATTCTCTTTGGTGATGTTTGTGGGAGTTATCATGCAACATGGTCATACTAAGATCCTTGTAGATCTAATGAAAATGGGAGTAAGAGTAATCAAAAGGGTACTCAAAAATCCAATGCTATTCTAGGGGGTCCCACTAGAAAGACATGCACCCATGCTTGAAGGTTGGTGGCTTCTCTAGATTCAGCAGTCGAAAAAAAAGAAGAGAAAAAGAAAAATAAAAAGGAAGTGCGACAAAACAAAAATCACTCCTCCCTTGAACAAAACGCCAAGTGATCGTATGCCTTGTTGTTATGGTACTCTCATAGTTGTTCATCATGGGATGAAACAATGTGATGTCACTAATTAGAAGAATGGACTTGGTCCTGATCTTGGAATAATGGGTTAATGACATGCTAATCATGCTTTTCACGCTGGATTCACTGTGCCCTGGGTCGGTTACCTCATGTCCCAATCTCTACGATCCCTTCTATACTTCATTTCATCTCACTGTTCGTATAATTGTAGCTTGTGTTCCGTGTAGCATAGAATTTTCATCTTATTCCGGTGATATTTACATGTGTGTGTTTTGTGGAATTAGTGCGGATTACATCTAACCCTTCTAGTGCCCACAGACACTTTAAGTGTGGTTACACAAGGGCGTTATAGGTTGAAACCTGCTTTGGGGAGGACCCACTTATGTAAGCTTTTATAATCTTCACTTATGACATAGCTCACACACATCATTTCTAACCTTCAACATAATTTTTCACAATTTTCTTTCCCTACTATTATCCCTTTGAATTTCTATGTTCCCATGAACCATCACATAACCTTTTTCTTACCACCCAAGGTTTTATTGATAAAATCCACACCATCATCATTAATTGTGCCTTTCGAATTAATAAAATTTCCCTAGAACCCTTGATAATAGCCCAATGTCCTTAGCTTACAACATTAATTTCGAAAAAATCCTTTAAAAATTTGGTATTTTTGTTGTGCCTTATATCACGTACAGGATGTATCATATGCGATATCGCATCGCCATAACCTATAAATAGGTGACCCCCCTGCAACACTTAGTATCATTTTTGCCATTCACACGGGAGAGTTTTTGAAATTTTTTCTCTATGACTTGTGATTGAGCGACCCTTGCTTTTCTCACTATATCTTGCTCACTGGTACTCCGATTTTAATTCCGTTTGAACCTGCTTGAACTCGAAGTGTTTAGCTTAGTCATGGGGGAGGGACATCTACCAAAAAGCACCTAAATTTTTTGAAAGTTATCATTGCCCAAAGGACATCATTTAGGGTAATTAACTATAACACTTAGAATAATTGTGCTTCAAAATCATTTAATCCCTAGGTATATCAGGAAACAAAAAAATTGGAAACCACCTAAGTCATAGGACTCATCATTATAGTTTTCAAGCAATATCACACATGATAACATAAAATCATTAATTAAGGTAAGCAGTAAGGTATAACCTAACTTTAAAAATAACCTTACTAAAGCTTGATCTGTGTGATTGCAGATGGCCCCCGAAATGTGGACAACAGGAAGGTCCTACCCAAGGTGGAAGCAAACGATCTCAGAGAGGTGGAAGACAAAGACCTATTGGACAACTTGCAGAATAGGAGGAGCAATCATTTAGCATTCATCAAGATGAACCACCTGTCAAATGGTCTGAGCAAGCAGAAGGAGGAGCTGCTGCAGCGCCTGAACAGGGACAACAGCTCATGTTTCCCCAAAATTGCATTCAGGCTATCCGTGAGAAGTCCACATTCACTACGGTGATTGTGGAATTGAACTTTGAATCATTTGCAGAGTTCACTCTTGAGGCTGTTAGCGATCACATCAAAGGGTCTCCCTTATGGCCTATCCTCTCTGAAAGCAGTGCCTGGTACCTAGGAGAGACGTATGAATTTTGGCACAATAGGGAGCAAGGCACCATAGTCAATATTTGTGGTGTGATAGTTGACTTCTCTGCGTAGGCCATTTCGGAAGTGTTAAACCTTCCGAATATAGGACCTAGAGTTGCTCAGTTATCCACCCGTTCAGATCCTGATGTGCGAAAGGATTGGTTGGAGAAGGCTTATGGCAGAGATAAAACATTTGGTGAGTTGACGATGGAAGAGAGGGTTTACTTCAAAATTGGAACATATCACCTCTTCCCCACAAAGGCCTGAAAAGAATATTGACGTATGTTGCTAGAGGATGTGCAATGTTGATGGGAAAGGTTAACACTAACCTACCCCATCTATATTTGATGGAGATCCTAAGGTGGTTCGAAGAATGAAAGATAGGGAAGATGGCACTGCCTTTTCTTTGTCTTATTAACAAACTTTTCCGACATGCTAGTATTCGGGAATACACCAATGACATCCTTCGAAAGGCCCAAACTGCTTCATATGTTGAATTGCTAAAGGTGCCGGCTCCAAGGAAAAGCACTGTTGAAGAGCTGGGACCAAAATAAGAAGAAGAACAAATGGCTAGACCAACAACAACTCAACTTGTAGGACCCAATCAACCTCTAGCCACGGGTCCCAGCTAACAACAAGAAGCAGGGCCTAGCATAGACTAGGATCAGCTGCCACCGCCGTAAGACTACAGACCGTCGATGAGCCATCTTAGGACCATCACTGAGACGGTCAGTTGGGGAAGTCATGATGACGCAAACCTCTTCCACATCATCGATGATGCCATTTAGCCTACGGTTTCATTAGACTGCACAAGGGGGGAAGTATCCATTCACATAGGAGGAGGGGAAAGTAGATGGTCACAACAGATCTTAGGAAACACGACATCTTTCTAGGTGCAGTTAGAGACTGGTGAAGGGGCCATTGTGGTGGTCATGCAACACCAGAATGCCGTGGAAGCTGCAAAAGTGGTTGCAGACCACATCAAAGAATCCTTTAACGTACCTGTTGTGCTTCTCATGAGCATGAGATGCTCAAACTTTGGCTGGAACCTTAATGACTCCTGCAGAACATGAGGATGTGCTTGATCGATTGCTTCAAACAGGGCAAGTAATGATGTCCCTGTTCGACATCCCTCAGGATGTTATAGCAATTCAATCAGACCTTATTTCCACAAAGGGGAAGCTAGTCTTAACAGAAGTGAGGGCCGAGCATGCTGAAGCTGAAGTGTAGAAACTACAAGAGTAGCTCGTGGCCTTACAAGTAGCACAGCGGTATCCTTTGCAATTTGTTCCCATAGAACAGCTAGAAAATTTTAGAATGGAGCAACTAACCAAATTAATAGCGGAGAATAAAAGGGTGGCCGATGAGAAAGAGAAGGCTGTTTAGGATGCCTCAGCAGCACAGGTGCAAACTCATGTGCATCTTAAGGCACTCAAGGCCTTGCAAGAAGAAAACAAGAAGCTGGTTGCAGACAACCTTCGGTTGACCACTGTAGAAAAGTAAAAGAATGTTTTTGATGAACACTTTCATTAATTACGAGAAAAATTCATCCAGGTCAACCGAGACATAAGCTATTTAGCCATAGAAAATTGAACCCTCTCGATGAAGGAGTTACGTGCCATTCGTCAAAAGTTAGCAATTGAGATAAGCGCGTGGCAGAATGAGGCTAAACGACAAGAAAAGCTGAAGGAGCACTTCCGAGATTAGGTGGGGATGTATAAATAGATCATTGAAAAGGAAATCCATATGGCCAAGGCTCAAATAAACACTATCAGTGCTTAACACACTAACTGGCAGACCATATTGGACACGTACACCTTCGCCCACCAAGTGAAAGTCAAGAATCAGGACTTGTAAATTTAGGACTTGACAGAGTACATGGAGTTGAAAAATCTAAGATATGCTAATCTTTCCATGTTAACAGCAGGGCACCTAAGGTTGGAGCTCAAGTAGCAGGTAGCAACCACCCACATCAAATACGAAGCAGAATTTGTAGAACGCAAGAAGCTGTTGGAAAAACTGGAGGTTGCAAATTCTGAACTTGAGTGGTGAAAGCTAGCTATTAGGGACAGAAAGATGTCACAAAAAACTTGGCTCGATGGCTAGCAGAATTTCATGAGTACAAGGATAATGCCAAAGCCTATGAGGAGGAACAACGAGTGTTCGCGGCTTGGTATGTCAAGGCCAATCAAATGTTTCCACAACTACCCTGTTCGTGGGAAGTGCCGACTCCATCAAACATTGGAACATTAACATGGACATACAAGACCATTGGACCAAAGAAGAGAAGCTCCAGGCCATACTTCAATGCCATCAAGCCTCAAAGCTTGGAGCACAAGACAAAGGGAAGGCACTAATGGAGGAGCCACCACCACCAGGAACTACATGAGTTCCAAATTTTTGTAGTTGTAGCATATTTTGTGTGTTGTGTCTTTATTTTGTTTTCTTCCCACACTGCGGCATCATCCCATTTTTCCATCTAATAATCCCATACCTATCCACTGTGTAATCACTGTAACTCNACCCTAGAGTAGTTAATATTACTTTCCATTGCCTTCAGGAGTAGCATTAGATTAGGAACCACATCATACACCTCACTCTGGACTAAATCATACATGACAAATATAATACTAGTCCAGGTGGGAAGACAGCGAACTGCGACCTAAGGCTAACTGTCTAGGTGCCCCAACTAGTCCATCTGCGGAGTTTGACCGGATCACACATGTAACACTCGTATTCGTATGGTTGAGTGTAGGGGTACCTCACCACTCATCACCTGGGTAGTTGTTTAAAAATGCATAATATCTTTCTAAGGCCATGTCCATGGGTTCATGTTGTGCTTGTTTCCACTCTTGGATTTGTTTTCTCAAGGATAACACTCTTGCATAGGTTTGATATCTTTCATTGAAGAGTTCTACCATTGTCGGCCAACATCGAATTTATTTTGGTCTTAAGGACCTATACCATACTTTTGCTTGGCCAATGAGTGTCGTAGGAAAGAGCTTAAGTTTCTGCCATTCATTATCAATATTGTTCCATACACAGGCATCATGGAAGGCTTGTAAATGATGTTGCAAACGTAAATCATAACCTCTTGAAAATTTGGGGAAGTTTTTTAAATCAAGCCTGGGTAGACGGCTTTCCTTGCGATGCTTGCGGGATATTCAAACAACCTCTTGTATATGTATGAGGCTCTTAGTGGGCAGCAGGGGTTCATCGTCACTAGGTAGGTTATGAATTTGTGAGTTGGGATGATGTTTTCTTTATTTATGTACATAGAGGACCCCTGCATAAGATTGAGTACTCCCCACTTCATCTTCATCATCATATAATTCATTGGTTCTCCAGTGAATTACCTTATTAGTTGTTACATTATCATAGTGTTGTGAGAGAGACATTGTTGTGAATTTTGTGTGAATTAATTGAAATCAAGTTCTTTTCTAAGAGATATATCACGAATACTTTATTATGGCGATCTTGTATGATATAACTAATCTAAATAACTAGCATCGTCCCTGGAAATGGCCCCAATGATGAGTGGCTAGGTACCCCTACACTCAACCATACGAATATGAGCATTCAAGCATGATTCGGTCAAACTTCACAGATGGGCTAGCTGTGGTATCTAGATAGTTACACGTTGATCATAGTTCGCTATCTTCCCACCTGGACTAGTATTTGCTTTATCATGTATGGTTTAGTCCAGAGTGAGGTGTATGATGTGGTCCTAAGCTAGTGTTACTCCTAGAGGCAATGGAAAATAACTTTGTTTTAAGCTAATAGGGAATGAGCAGCAAAATCTAAGCTAGCCTAAGTGTGATGATCATTCGTACACATCTTGGACCTCATGTACTACTTCTGGGATTACCAAGTGCATGTTACTTAAGCATTCCTACATACGCTATTGGGATACCAAGTAGTCACACTTAAATGCTCGTGATTAAGTCATACTCATTTCGCGTTTAATAACAGGCGTAGTAGATGAAGGTAAAGAAATATTAATTAAGAAAGAAATAAATAACAATAATAGTTAAGCAATTAAAACTAAGTGAATGCTTCAATGATGAAGTAATCTCAATCTTTATTGCTAGTCATGGGTGTGTCCAAGTACATCACACTCGAATAAAGGTTCCATACAATTACAATCATCACACTGCGGGCATGCATTGAGGAAAGAATGGAAATTAACTAAAAACTAACAAAAAAGACTATATTCCTACACTTACTTACTACCCTTCCTATGCGCCCGAATGTGTATTTATAGGCTTACACAACAATCACGATATTGTGTATCCGATATCATTATCTAGGCCACGATATCGCGTACCTGATATCAAGGGTCTGATATCGAGGGTTTGATATCAAGGGTCTGATATCGAGGGTTTGATATCAAGGATCTAATATCAAGGGTTCGATATCAGCACCTAACAAACCATGATTCATCATTGGCATACAATACTTTTAGAATTATTAGTGGGATCAATACATTACTCAAAAAGTCATAAGTGATATGAAAATCTTATTTATCTTAAAAGCGCAAATGTAACAAATAATCTATTCTAGCGTAGGATGTTTGAAAGGAACTTTATCATGCTATTATTCAACTATGCTTTATGGATAAAAAATTCTCTAAAAGAAATTCTAAAATTGATGTAGTTAGATAGGTCCAAGAGGATATCAGTGGACATAAGCCAAAATTTAATTTTACTTTTAATAAAAAAATATCTAACTATTATTTATGGGTATGTTGTATCTCACCTCAATCTAGCAAACAAATATTGGAAATAAATAAAAGAAATTAAGAAGCTTTTCCTATTACATGAATTTAGAGTGAAGACATAGATATAATATGATATTATGTTTCTTGAAGCAACAATGATCTAAGTTGAAGTTATTTGTCAATTTATAGCTACATTCATAATCCCGTTAGATTCCCATTATATAAATACTCTAAAGGTGATGTTTGCAACCTAAGAAAAATGATGGTCTTGAGAATGATTTTTATGGTTTAATAAATGGAATATTTAATAGCACATTCTTTATTCAGATGTTAAGTAGGTTCGCCAAATAGTGAAATAAATAGTATTTCAAAAAAGTTGGGAAAGTGTAAAAGGAAAAAAAATAGTCTATTTGAATAATGTTAGAAGACTTTAGTTTAAAAGAAAACTATTTAACTATTACTATTTCTTACTATTTGTGATGCACAATTAGTAGAGCATGTATGCTATCTCATCATCATGAAGAATGAATATGCCAATTGTCTAATAAAGATGAACACCACATTTGTCTATTGTGTCATACATTTGAGCACCTTGGACACAAATTGGATTTTATAGTTACAAATTTCGTTCATTTGTTCTATATGTTTTTTTTCTTTTTGTGTTTTAGGGGAGGGTTTCGTAACCCCAAAAAATGACTATAAATATATTCTAAGACACTATAGGAATATAAAAAATTCTTAAGTGTGACTCAAATTGGCAACCTCTTATCTAACAAGATAATTTATTCTAATTGTTACTAAGAATACTTGGCAATTTGAGCACCTTGGACACATATTGGATATTATAGCTACAAATTTAGTTCATTTGTTTTAGATGTTTTTTTTCCTTTTATGTTTTAGGGGAGGATTTTAGAACCCCAAAGAATGACTATAAATATATTCTAAGACATTATAAGAATATAAAAAAGTCTTAAGTGTGACTCAAATTGGCAACCTCTTATCTAACAAGATAATTTATTCTAATTGTTACTGAGAATACTTGGCAATTTTAGCACCTTGGACACATATTGGATATTATAGTTACAAATTTAGTTCATTTGTTTTATATGTTTTTTTTTCTTTTTATGTTTTAGGGGAGGGTTTCGGAACCCTACAGAATGACTATAAATATATTCTAAGACATTATAGGAATATAAAAAAGTCTTTAGTGTGACTCAAATTGGCAACCTCTTATCTAACAAGATAATTTATTCTAATTATTACTAAGAATACTTGGCAATTTTCTTAATTCTATTTTCAAAATAATGAGGTGTTAGCTTAGTGATAAAACTCTTGATTTGAAAGCTCCTACACTTTGATAGCTTCTTTTTAACCTTTGGTGGTGTCTATTTAGGTTCTAGTTGAACTTGTAATCTTTAGAATAAAATCTTCTTCTTCATGATTAATGGTTTAAACCATCTCTTTCCTTCTTATAATGTAGATGTGATTAGATGGTGATGGTTGGCTCTATGTAAGAAAAAACTCAAACTCTTGAAAACTAAATTTTCCTTTTTCATGGTGATAGTATTACACCACAAATCTACAATTGCATGTTTATTAAACTACCATGGTTTTCCTTGAATAATGTGGGAGACATTCATGAAAATGACATTATAAATTATGGAATTCAAAAATTTATCCATCTGGAAACTAGGGCTAAGTTACATGAAATAGTTTTCTAAGCATGACATCGTTTATAATAATGATGAAAATAATGCCATGACCTCCCTTGTCAATCATATGAATTTAATTTTGACCATGACATTTTTAAGTATAAAATCATTCACATGCTTATGTAAAGTATAGGTTTGATTCTAGTGGGTAATGTTGAGTATTAAAGTTCTAATTGGACTATATATCTTGGGTTGTACTTATATTACAATTATTTTGAGGTCCATCAATACATACAATTATATTTTTAGAACTCATAGCATGGCTAGTGATAGGTAGCTTAAGTAGTTAGCTTGTTGTCTTGTTAGACAATAGGTTGTTAGTTTGAATCATACTTGCGGCATCATTATATTTCTTTATAATTCTTATAATACATTATGTTAGTTATATATCTTAGAGTGTACCTACAATGAGGTGTTAGCTTAGTGTTAAGACTCTTGATTTAAAAGCTCTAAGTCATGTATTCAATTCTTGTAGGCAATATTAAGTTATAATGTTCTAATTAAACTTTATATCTTGGGGTATACATATATTACAATTATTTTGGGGTTCTAATACCCCCATAAACTTTATAGTGGTAAGACTCTTGATTTGGAAATTCCAAGTTATGTGTCTAATTTTAGTAGGTAACACTAAATTATAAAGTTTTGCCTAAGTTCTATGAAAGTTTTATATTAACTATATGTCTTAGAAGTACATATAGTTAACTACATCTAATTCTGACAACCACCTTTCCCTTTACCTCCCCCTTTCCCTGATCATTATTTTATTAGTTAAAGCATCCTACTTAAGGTTTGCAAATCACAAATTTAATTTTCATAGATATACTAATATGACATATCATTATATTTTGCTTAAGTTCTACAAGAGCTTTGTGTTAGCTATATGTCTATGGGTTAATATAGTCCTCTAGTTCCAATTTCAATACCTCCTCTTTTTTTTTTTAAAAAAAAAATTTATAAACAATTATTGACTAGGGTTTTATTTAAATTTGTAGGTCATTAGCATGGTAGGAATTGAAACTATAACACCTATATTATAGGTAATCCTTGTAATGCATTGTGAGTTTGAGCTATGTTTGAGACATTATTGATACCTCTAGTGCACCTAAGTTTTATGTTAGCAATAATGAGATGTTAGCCTAGTGGTAAGACTCTTGGTTTGAAAGTTTTAAGTCATAGGTTCAATTTTGGTAGTCAATGCTAAGTTATAAAGTTCTATTTTGACTATATATCTTAGGGTGTGTCGATATTACAATTATTTTGGAATTTTGTGTTAATAATAATAAAGTGTTAGCCTAGTGGTAAGATTCTAGGTTATAATTATTTTGGGGTTCCAACACCCCATCCCCACCTCCCACCCCTCCCAAGTTTTATGTTAGTTGTATAGCATTGGTGTATATATGGTCATGGTTTTGATGTTGATAACCTCCACAAGTTTTACAAACAAGTTATTGTTAGTGAGACATTACTCACTTGGTTAGAGCATGTGGTTTGTGATGTACAAGTGATAAGTTTGATTCTAAGGGGTGTGCTAATCTAATACTATTATGCTCTTAATAACGAGGTGTTAACCTAGTGGTAATACTTTTGATTTGAAAGTAATAAGTCATGGATTTGATTTTGGTGGGCAATGCTAAATTATAAAGTTCTAAAAATTTTGGGGTTTGATATTGCTTCCCCCACTCCCCTTATATAAAAGTTCTAATTTGACTATATATCTTGGGGTGTAGCTCATGTAGTCAACCTCATTTTATTGATATAATCATAGGATATTGATGATCTTGGGGTGTATCTATATTACAATTATTTTGGGGTACTAACACAATACTATTATGCTCGTTTTAAGTTTTTCTTAAGTATCACGTTGGCTATATGTTGTGAGGGTATGTATTGTTCCCTGCCCCTATCTTCCCCTTCCCTAAATACCTAAACATCAAAATAATTTACATTTACTGGATTACGGGACCTCTGCTTTGTAGGATGATTAGGCCTTTACTTTAAGGGTGTTGAATGTTGGGTAGTACAAAAGAGGCATGAACAACAAATCAATGTGGCAAAAATGCGAATGCTTAGATGGATGTTAAATGTTAGTAGAAGAGATAACTTGCACAATATAGATATTATAAGAAGATTTGAAGTAGCTTCATTTTCAAATAAGTTAAATGAATGATGTTTTAGATGGTTTGAACATGTGTAAAGAAGATCAAATAATAAACCTATAAAAAAAGGTTGCAACATCACTATTATAGAAAAGTCATTGAAAGGAAAACTAAAAAAGACATGGAAAAAAATGATGGAAGATGATGTAAATAAATTACCAATAAAAAAAGATCTAAATCTTCATGGAGGTGAATGGTGAAAAAGCACTTATGCAGCTGACCTCATTTTTTTGGGGATAAATATAATAAAGTATTAGCCTAGTAGTGAGACTCTTGATTTGGTAGCTCCAAATTATAGGTTTGATTTTGGTAGGTGATACTAAGCTATAAAGTTTTAATTTACACAATGATGAATCGGCTAAGTGATAGAACTCTTGATTTGAAAGCTCCAAGTTATGGACTTGATTTTGGTAGACAATGCTAAATTATAAAGTTTTTTTTACTATATTTCTAGGGGGAAAATATTATTTTAGGAAACAAAAATTTCTAATTTGACTATATACCTTAGGGGTAAGTATTGTTAAAAAAATGTATAGGTTCCAATACTCCCTATAATCCTGCTAGTGATAGGTGACCTAGTCGGTTAGCTCATTATATTTCTCTATAATTTTTCTAATGCATTATCTTTGAGGGATCCTAATACTCCCTATAATCCTACTAGTGATAGGTGGCCTAGTCGGTTAGCTCATTATATTTCTCTATAATCTTTCTAATGCATTATCTTTGAGGCATGTTGGAATCTTGAAATAATCAAACCCATGACTTGGAGCTTTCAAATCAAAAGTGTCACCATTAGGCTAACACCTCATTGTTAATGATGCATTATATTTCACTCTAAGTCTTATAATTATGTTAACTATATGTCTTTTGAAGCACTAGCTATGAAAATTCAGCTCATATTTTAATATTAAGGGATTACAGTGTTGGAACCTTTTAATTATATATACCTTAGAATATCCAACTTTTTATTCTTGAAAATGTGTAGAGATGCCTTGAGTATGCTAGTAACGTCATATCATGATAGAGGATAGAAGAAAATGGATGTTCATGAACTCAAGCAATATTTGAAGTTGATTTATCTATGCTTATTGATGAGTGGCGAGGTACCCCTACACTCAACCATACGAAACGAGCGTAGCACTCGTGATCCGGTCGAACTCCACAGACTAAAAGCCTAAATGCCGCAAGGAACACTTGGGGTTAATTAATCGTTGTCTTCCCAGACTTACTTATTGTTGTGACGGTGTATGGTTAAGTAAGTCCGAGGTATATGATTTTTTTGGTATTTTCTGGTTTATCTCCTATGCTAAAGAGTGAAGGGTTGAGAGACTAAGACTAACTCTAACTATAGCACTAAGTCCTAGCGTCAGCATCCGTTCCCACTTGCTGTACACACCCTGAACTATGCAACTGTGGCTACCAAATGCTAATTGTTACTGGGATTACCACACGTAACGCACATGCTCGAAGCGGTCGTACTAAGGCACCTAACTAACCTAAGTGTGACAAGCAGCCGATTCCTTGACTAGCCGTACACATCCGTAGATGCTCGTAATCAAGTCGTACTTGTCCCACGTTCTAGGAGGTAAGGGTGAGAGAATCTAATCGCGATGAGTAGCCGATTCCTTGGCTAGCCGTACACATTCGTCAATGCTCGTAACCAAGTCGTACTCATGCCGCGTTACTAGGAAAGCAATAAATAACATTAATTAAACCTATCCATGCACTGCAAGGTTTATCCACAAAGCTCGTCTTTATTGCCGTACACAACTTGCGTTCAGGTACAAAGCTGCTCGAATAAAGAACCGTTCACTTGGGGGACTCCTACTGCGGGCACATGGAAAATATTCTATCTCTGGGGTGATCAATCCGCCAGAGCTTCGCTACTTTACGCCTAGGATGAGAAATGAGGGGAGTGCCGCCTCTTATTTATAGATTTGGCGACGGACCGCGATATCGCGTACGCGATATCATAGGGGATGCGATATTGCGGCAGCCACGATATCGCGGCTTATGCATATTGCGTCTCATCATACCCCCATGACTGAATGAAAACTC
>MNCI01027496.1:1099908-1126376 GCA_015680685.1 Gnetum montanum
ATGGGATGACATGTGAATGGATCATTATTACAAGACTTGACAAAACTGGTGTTCATGACAACAAGGGTGAACACCTTATTACAATGACATCAGGCCATATTTGGCAGTTGAGAGAAAAGAGGAGAGAGAAGAGAAGAGAAGAAGAGAGAAGAGTCTTGCTGCTGCCAACGCCTAGATTACGCCTTCCATTGTCCATCCGTATGCGCATCATCAATTCTGCTCCTTGCATCGTTGCTTCAGCGCTGCTCCATTCCAAGTGTTTGCTCCAGATCCAATCCGTTGTTGTATGACTACCATCTGCACACACAACACAATCATATATTAGCAAGGGTAATTGAATCATTAAGTAGTTGATACCTTGCTTCGGTGTAGGTTCATTGGCTAGGTTGTGGTATGGCTAATATGGACCTGGGAAGAGGCAGATGATGACTACCGAAGGTGTAGGGGTTAGGAAGAAAATCAAAAATTTCTAGCAACAATTACACTAGCTTAGATATATATATATATGAATTGGTTGAGATGATTTTAAAGAAGATGATGTTAATTAAGCCTGACTACTAGATGAGGTAACAAGATAACTAAAAATAGAATCACTCATCCTTCCTCTATTTCTCATACAACATGTGACAAACCTCCATAGCACCAATGTTTCTATCTGCAGTAGCATCCATCATGGGCCTTCTGTAGACTGATAAAGCATCTTCATGAGAATCCCTTGACTCGGAAATTTACAACAACATGTCATGAAAAGATTGTGATTTCTTCTCTGTTTTAGGTGCATATTTCATGATATATTTTATGACAACATATTATGACATTATTGGATTTTAAGTTTCTATGATCTGTGGTCATCCTCTACCTCAGCCATGCCCACACGCATGCCCATTGCCACGACCTTCATGAATTGCATTACTTGTTGTAAAAAATGGTTGTTGTTGCTGATCTTGAAGAGAGTCTTCTTCGCCTTCTCTATTGGGACTAATAGCAGTAGGATCTATGTTTTTGAAAATGCACAAATTCTAATATTCCATCTTTTAATCTTGTAACATGATGCCTAATTCAATATCTTTAAATACTACATCACACTGTAACCATCATCACCTTAATCCTCACTATGATCGTAATCGTCACTGTAACCATAATCGTCATCATTTATAATAATAATAAATATTCATTATTACCCACCATTTATAATAACAAATATTTATTATTACCTTTGTTGGGGCCCTATGCGTGAAGGAATATGAAGAGACGAATAGGGAGCCCAAGGGTCGGGGGATGTTAATCAAATAGAGATTCGGCTCCCTTACAATGACTCTTTGGGTTCCTTGCACATGGTGCATGCACGTGAGGGAATACGAAGAGATGAATGGGGAGCCTAGGGGTCGAGGAACGTTAATCAAATAGAGATTCGACTCTCTTGCAGTGACTCTTTGGCTCCCCTGCATGTGGCACGTGTGTGTGAAGGAATATGAAGAGATGAATGGGTAGCCCAAGGGTTGGGGGGTGTTAATCAAATAGAGATTCGACTCCCTACAGTGACTTTTTGGCTCCCCTACATGTGGTGCATGCATGTGAGGGAATACAAAGAGATGAATGGAAAGTGATGAATTGTGAGTCATTAGGTTGCGATATCGAACCCCCGATACCGGATCCACGATATCAGGTACATAATATCGTAACCCAAATAATGATATTGGATACACGATATTGTGACTCCTGTGTGAGCTTATAAATACACATGTAGGTGCACGAGAGGAATCTGTTTTGAAATAAGTTTTAGATAGAAGTTTTTTTCAGTCTTAGTTAGTTCTTAGTTTTCATTTCTAGTTCTTCTCAACCCTTTCCCCCAATGCATGCCCGCAGTGTGATGATTGTAATTGTACGACATCCTTTATTTGAGTGCGACGTACTTGGACACGCACATGACTGGAAGTAAAGATCGAGATTACTTCATCATTGCAACATTCAATTAATTTAATTACTTAATTATTGTTGTCATTAAACACGAAATGAGTACGACTTAATCACGAGCATCTACGTGTGACTACTTGGTATCCCAGCAGCGTACTCAGGCCATGCGCTTGGCAATCCCAATGGTAGTTGTGCACGAGGCTTTAGATGTGTATGGATGATTAAGGGACGGATGCTCATCGCACTTAGGCTAGCTTAAATTCTCTCTCTCTATCTCCTATTAGCTTAGACACTCTCTCCCTTTCCTCTTAGCCTAATTAAAGTTATTTCCATTGCCTCTAGGAGTAGCATTACTTTAGGAACATATCATACATCTCACTCTAAACTGTTGATGCGTAAATTTGGACATGCGAACACCTATGAAAACTTGTTTTAGGAGACTATCGCCTAGGGCGCCTCCCGTATGGGTATAGAAACCCAGGAATAGTCTCAGCTGGAAAGGGCTATGGGACAAAACAATAATAATAATATTTTTAAGCAAAATATTAAAAACTTAAATTTGATTTTAGAAAAGTTCTATTATATCTTGAAAAACATAGTAAAATAATTAAAAATCAAAATTAAATATTTGTGCAATTTTTTGAGTACAATAATCAATACGAAACAAAATAGAAATTAAATTAAAGTTTATCTCGGGCTTTGCATTTTTGGTTTTACTCAGGATCTCGTGCTCCTGCTGATTGGGAGAGGAGAGACCTCCGTTGTCTACCACCCCATCCGCTACAACAGCCTCGCAGACCGCAGTTTTATTTGCGTGAGAGACTTGCGGCTCTTGAACAAAAAAAATGCTCGCTGTTTGAATAGAAAATCCTCTGGTGGTGAACAGAAAATCCTCTCTGTTGAATAGAAAATCCTCTCCGGTGGTGAACTGAAAATCCCTTGATCATCGTCCGAGAATAGGCGTAGGTGCTAGTTGCCGACTCCCCCTCTCCCTCCTCTAAACTCTGGCTTCCTCCCTCTTTATAGCGGCCCTGTGGGAGAAAACCCTAACCCTAAACCGCCAACTGCCTTTGCCATGTATTATTTTTGCTTTTTTCTCATATTGCTGCTGAAAAAAAACAAAAAAAAAACAAAAGAGGATCATTGTCATGGGTCATGAGTCATGTTTGAATGGATGCTTGTTCAACTATTTTTAAAAATCTGTTGTTTATGGGCCAACGAAGCCCACCAGCACATGGACAATGGCCATATGCAAGCTCATGGCACTCTATTTTTAAATTTTTTATTTATTTATTTTTATTATTCTTTTTTTGATTTTTTTAAAATACAAAACTTGTTCAAACAAGGCCCTATGCCTAGCATGGGTGATGTTGGCCTCAACAACAACGAATTGCGATCAACGAGTAATTATCTAGATACCACAACTAGCTTGTCTGCAGAGTTTGACCGGATCGTGCGTGAAACACTTGTATTCGTATAGTTGAGTGTAGGGGTACCTCACCACTCATCAGAAAGCTTAAGAGCCAGGGGCATCAATCAAATAGAGAGTCGGCTCCCCAGCATGTGGTGCATGATGTGGACGGCGACAAAATACACTCCCCCTCTCCCCAATCACCCTAGACTTGATGGCCTCTCGGCCAAAATTAAACAAAGAAATATAAATCACACACCCTCAAAACCCATACAAGTGTTGACGTTGTTGAGGCATTGAAAGTTTGAGCAAACACCTTCTGGTAAGCAACCAACCGGGGTAAAAACGTGAGTCCAATTTGGCAATTTCCAGCGGTGGGGACGCAGTTTTCAAGTAAAATTTTGTTATCTTTTCTTTTTCGGGTTTTCCCCATGTGAAATTATGTCATAGGTTGAGGACGGCACGTATTCCAGAAGTCTTGGTAAGAATGGTTGATTTCTGGGCCCAGCCAAAGGGGTTGTCGTCTGTGTGCGAGAGCCAGGCAACTTCCAATTCTTAAGTTGCATGGCGTAAAGACCTGCAATTGTTTGAGAGGCAGTCAAGCACAGCTTTTGGCCAAGACTTTCTTGGCCGAGTTCTGCTAACCCACAAAATTTTAGCCTCTGTTTTGCTAACCGACAAAAAATTTTCTTCCCCCCAAAAAACCCACAAAGAGTTCAATACCTTATTTGGCTTTCGGGTTGTTGCAGGCTGCCTCAGGACGTAAATTCAGGTACGTTTGTGCCTTTCAAAATTTTTTTAATATCTTTGTTCTGGGTTGTTATTTTGTTGCTTTGATTTTTACCTGAAAGCTGGAAATCTTTATTAGGTCCGGGAAACCACAATGGATGTTTTTGGACTACACATTTTCTAAGAAACTTGGAAACAATTGATTTTTATCAAGTTAAACGCAGAGATCTAAGTTGTACGTGGGTTTATTTGGTATATTTTAGTTTTTCGGGGTTCGGAATTATGTGATCTCAATACAAAGAGGAAATTGGCTTCTTGGTTTCAGTTGATTAACATAAATAATTTGTTTTTTCTCTTCTGAGGTGTTTTGCTATTTTTCCCTTGGTTGGAGGAGTTTCGTTGCATTTTGCATTCCTGTTCCAAACAGTGTGATTTTTACCATATATTGTTTTAACATACATTGGCATTTGTGATTTATTAGTAGTGCCCTCTTTCTGGGCTCTTAATCGAGATTGAACCGTACAGGTTTTTGAGGATCTGACAGGTACTAATCTGTTAGTATCTATTGCATTTCACTGAGGCATGGTTTTAATATTTTTTTCAGTTTTCATACCTACAGTTTACATCAAGCAATTATGACTTTAAACTGTTTTGGGATCTGACATTTGCCATCCTACGGATAACTATGTACAGTTTGCTGCGTAGTTCTGCAACTGGGGGTTTCTTTGTTAGTTAACTGTTTTTACTTATTCAACCCTTGCATTTACGATTCTATGGGTTGCAGAATAAGAGATTTTCTAGGTTTTTTAAATTCACTCTTTATTACTTGGGTGTTAATTGAATCTAAATTTTGGGTAATTTTAGGAGTTTTTGGTTGGTAACGCCCGAGTTTGACCTGTTTCTGTAGTCCCTGAAGAGATTATTACTTCCACTTTCAGAACTACAATTATGGCATGGAATATCTGAACATTGCGATAAAAAAGATAAAAAAACTGACATTCGGCTTTTGGAATAAAAATTATTTTGTTTTCTTTTACAAATATCTAATAGACTGTTTGCCAGTAACCTTGGTCGCGTTATATCTACCGTGTATACATTAAAAAATAGTCAACGGCTTGGCATTTAATTAGTTCTGAACAGCTTTGTTTCTGACAAAATTATTTCACAGGGACTATTCATAATGTTCAGGAGATGGTATGGTGAGAAAAGTCATTGTCAAGATGATAATGATATGCAAAAGAAGGTACTTGAAATTTTTTTTCTTTATATCATATATTCTAATTTAATTGGATTACCATTATGAATTTTGGGCACTGACTTATTTCTTTTCTTTCCTAAATAGATAGATGAACTCAGGACTACAATTGGGCCCCAATCTGGTCGGAACTTGTTATTTTGTTCTGATTCATGCTTAAGGCGATATCTAGAAGCCCGGAATTGGAATCTCCACAAAGCTAAGAAAATGTTGGAGGACACCCTAAAATGGAGGACAGTATATAGGCCAGAGGAGATCCGCTGGGTAACAATACTTTGTTTAGTGTTATGGTTTGGCCTGAGAAATTTACTTTCAGCATGGATTCTTGCTCAATTTAGTAATATTCATTACTAAGTAATTTTCACCTGTGGGTTGATTAAATACATTGCTGTTATGCTCGGACTTGTGACTTGCACCCCAAAAGATTATAACTTGAAACAAAACTGATAGTTGTCTCTGTCCAATAGAGATGAATAGAGTATCCCAGCAGATTTAATGGAAATTATTTGAGTTTCAGTTTCAAATATATGTAACCAGTGATTAAAATGCTGATCACAGACATTATTTAGGTAGTTCATGGAATACCCGCTGACATTGACATTGGGTAAATTGGTACATTGGTCGTTATCAGTATGTCTCGTTGTTGGAAGAGTTGAATTTTGGCTTGAACATTAGGGCTTTATTCTCTAGAATAACTATGGATATACAAAGTAAAACAAACAACAATTTCTTTGTACTAACAGTTGCATTAGAAAGGAACTTAGAAATAGTGGTAATGCTAAGTATTTCAATTTCACATCATGTTATTTTGGTTAATGTAAGTCCAATGTAGGATAATGGGAACCGAGTATAGAGCAACCTAAATGTAGATTGAGGTATTTAACACCAGACTTATGTCCATGTAGCAAGCCCTCCCATCTTGCATGCTAATTTATATATGATATGAGATGATATTTACCAATTCAAATATTTTTTGGGGCCTTAGAAATGGTCTCTCTTCTTATTAAGCAACAAATTCTAGGCTGACCCTTGATTTTGCTTGGTAACATCATTATTCTGATGAACTTCTATCTGACCTCTTTGTAAGAGCTTTTTTTTTTCTTTGAAACATTTCAGGAAGAAGTTTCTGTTGAAGGTGAAACAGGGAAAATGTACAGGGCCAATTATTTTGATAAATCGGGGAGAACTGTTCTGGTTTTATGTCCTGGAAGACAGGTTTATTTAATTTATTTCTAAATACTCTTTGGCTTAATATTTATGATTATGCATTTCATTTTGGTATTAACAGTTAATGATTTTCTATACGTTTTCATCCTCATTATAACAGAATACAACGTCACACGATAATCAGTTACGTCATTTGGTTTATCTTCTTGAAAATGCAATTACAAACTTGCCACCCAGCCAAGAACAAATGATATGGTTGATAGATTTTCATGGTTGGTCATTGTCAAATGCTGTTCCCATTAAAACAGCTCGTGAAACCGCACACATTCTTCAAAATCATTATCCTGAAAGGCTAGCTATTGCTGTTCTTTATAATCCTCCCAAAATTTTTGAGACATTTTGGAAGGTCAGATTTCTCTTCGGCTTTAATACTCAGTTTTTTAATGCTTATTTCATTTCTATAGTTTTGACCAAGTAATCTTATTTTCGTTTATACTTGCAGATTGTGAAATACTTCCTTGATCCAAAAACATTTCAGAAAGTCAAATTTGTTTACCCCAAGCATGATGACAGTAAAAAATTAATGGAAGACTATTTTGATTTCGAGATACTTCAGACATCGTTTGGTGGGAAAAATGATTCTGAATATGATCATGCTGAGTACTCAAAGTTAATGCTTCATGACGATGTGAAGACTGCCGAATTTTGGGCAAAAGCTGATAAGTTCACTGATATTGGGGCAACAGTAAAAGATAATGATATCAAAGAGGATGAGGATGTTCCTGTAAAAGGCTAGTCAGCATTTGTTCTCGTGTTTGACATAGGCTCTAAAACAGTGACAATGCCATGATACAATATTTATGGCACAAGCAAATTACATGAACTTTTATTAACCTGCGTTATTATTAATCAAATTGAAGAGTAAATGACTTACCAGCATATTGTCGAATTGGTCCATGTGAATAGTCCAATATATAAATATATTTACAGTGATTCAGAATGATAGTGGAAAGTGTCTTGAAAACGAAGGAAGAAGCAGCGGCAATAGGTGTAATAGTTGAGTTACACGCTCGTTGTCTTAACTAGACCGATAATACTTATATATTAATATGTCTTACTTTTTGCACTGGTTCACAATAACAGCAAGTGTTTTTTTTCTCTATTTTTCTTTTTTTAATTTAGCATATTATATAAATGTGCGCATGAATAAGAAATAAGAAATTGTTAGGTATTTTCACACAGAAAATTGAAGCATTACCCAGGAAAATGAAGCTAGTAACCAAAGTTCTATAGCAGCTCAATGATGTTAGTAGTTTTTAGAGTCTTGAGTGTTAGCTGTTAGCTATTAGCAACTTAGCCAAAGAGGCTTGAGGGTTAGTTGATGGTGATTCTTGATCAGAAAACTTTTGTATTCCAGTTGGATAATGAAACATATTAGAGCTCACAATGACAAAGAACTTTGATGTAGAGCAAGTTGTAGCAAAATCCAGTAATAATTCAAATCCGCTAAAAGGTAAGCAATGTTATGATGCTACGCGTCTGGATTTGCCTTAAACTCAAGAATTTAATGTTCTTTCTAATTTAGTATACTAGTTGAATGTAAGGCATTGTTAACTCAAGAATTCGATATCCTTTCTAATGTTGTAAAAGTTTAATCCATTGTGCTGGTAATTGTGCTAAATGATATTTAGCAAATTCATGGTAAAAAATATAAAGATATTAGATTCAAAAAGGTAAATTTAATATAAAGAAGGAAACATCATTGCTGACAAAATGATAATGGAAAAAATCCTAGTCACATCATAAAACAAGTTTACTTTGTAAGTGAATATAAGAAATCAAAAACTCCTAGGGTTGTTCCTACTCTTAATAGTTGTATCTAACTACCTCTCACTCTCCAAATTCTTTTTGGCCTAAGAGGATTTTTTTATCCAAAATACAAAAAGAGGGAATGCCCCAAAAACCTTTTTGGGATTGATTTAGTCAAACTACTTGAAGAATTCATGATACATATGTTATAAATTATAATAAAAATTAGTTGTAATCTACATTTAGTACTTACAAAGTAAGGATTTAAAATAGTTCATGAATAATTTGATATTCATGCTAGAAAATCTTGGAGATGTAAGAGTTCAAGTAAATAAATACAACTTACAAAACTTAAACTTGTAGAGCTGACCAACCTTTAAAACTTCAACATAATCTTTTTTCCCTAATTAATGTACTTCAATGATATTGCTATTCTTAATGGATCTCTTCTTTCCTTCTATGCTATTTTATAGATATGAATATTGTTATTATAACTATAACTATTTTCTGATTGTTAAAATCCATCTTCTAATTTGTAACTCTTTAACCACTACTCCTAGTTCTGGGATAATATATAAATTAACAAGGACCAATTACTCTACAAGTTAATCATTGTAATGTTCATTTTAGAGGTTATTAGAAGAAAAATGATTATTATCAAACACTTCCTAAAGTATTATAAAATTCAATTTATGTGTATGCTTCATGAATAATTATTTAGTTGAAATTTTTTTTAACTTGCAGGTGGTAAGCACTAGCTTAGATATATATTTATTATATATATCTATAATTTGGCTAAGAGAATCTATTTCTTTTACAGAAATTAAGTCTTGTAATCAAATATTTGCACTTCTTGGATGAGGAACAAGATTTTATAAATCTAATCTTTTACAATTTTTAGACAAGAAACAAGATTTTTGACTCAAATCTTTTACAATCTCTTCATGAGGAAGAAGGTTCATACATTCCACCATGGTATGTTTTTCCCTTTTTACCAATTTTTTTTCTTTTCTTAATGCTTCTTTGAAATTTGGCTAAGAAGAGAATGTACCATGGTGGAATGCATGAATTTTTTTCTTGTTCTCTCCTTTTGGCCAAATTTCTTCTTTTCCTTATGCTTCTTTGAAATTTGGCTGAGAAGAGAAAGTAGAATGGTGAAATGCATGAATCTTCTTCTTCATAAAAATATTATAAAAGATTTGAGTCAAAAATTTTGTCTCTCATCCAAAGATCATAAAAGATTAGGCTTTTAAAATCTTGTTCATCATCTAGGAGAATATTAGACTATAAGACTTGATTTTTCATAAAGGGAAAAAGATCATTTTGGCCAAATTATAGATATAATATCCAAGGGTGTAGCATAGTAGTTAAAATACTAACTTCTTGGAGGAGAGGTTTGTGTTCAATTCTTCCCTTTGCCTTGGGTTTGAAAGTAGTGAAGTAGCCTTGTGGTGGGATACTTTTGTTTACTTGATCACATCTACCCTACTGTGGTGAAGGGCTTGTATTACAAGTCTCTATGTTTGTTTACTCTAAATAATGAGGTGTTAGCTTAGTGGTAAGACTCTTGATTTGAAAGCTCCAAGTCATGGGTTCAGTTTTGGTAGGTAATACTAAGTTGTAAAGGTCTAATTGGACCCTATATCTTAGGGTGTTCATATATTATAATTATTTTCAAGTTTCAACACCTCCTCTCCCACCAATAAATATATATATATATAAGGTAGTTGATGAACCATCAATAATACATGCTATGTCGATGCATGCTAGTTGACATATCCCTATCGATGCATGCTAGGATGCATTAATGTAGGTACGTTGATATTGATGCAATCATTGCCTATATAAATGCACACATCCTTCGCATTTATGACACCTTTTTAGTCTTAGCGTTAGCCAAATTCTGGCAGTTTTCTTCTGTAAAAGTTAAAATATTTTCCCTTTGGGTGCTTGCAGTGTGGATTTATGAGATTGTACAACATTTTATTCAAGTGCACATGTACCTAGATACATTTGCATGGATGGCAATAAAATTGAGATTTCCTATATCCATTGCAACACTTAGACTAGTTTAATTCTACTTTTTAGCACTTTACTTACATGTAATTTACATTCATGTTCTTAAGTAATTAATATTATTATTCATAAGCACGTGAGTATGAATACTTCAAGCATAACATATTAATGCTTAGTAATTCCAGCATTGGATACTAGGTGCGGCTAGTAGTATACACTTGGTAATCTAACAACGTTAATATAGATTCAAGATGTGTACAACAAGTAGGAATAGATACTCCACGTTAGGATAGTTAGTTAATGAAGTAGTTAATTAGTTAATTAATTCAAATATTAAATCTTCATTTAGTCATCTAGCAAATAGGAGAAAAATAAAAATAAAAATGAACATCTTATGCCTCAACCACACTTAACCATACATGTAGTTCAACATACATGTGGATTGGGAAGACAATGACTTACAACTACATAATTCACTATTTAGGAATATCGACAACTGAGGTAAATAAGTCCATAGAATTCAATTGGGTCAAGTGTGAACACTTGTGATTCATATAGTTGTGTGTAGGAATTACCCATTGCTCATCATTGGTGCTGTTGCTGGGGATTTACTTTAGCTAAGTGTGCTAAATATTATTAAATAGTAAATTTATATAAAATTGCTGTAAGGAAAATATAACGAGTCATCTTTTGTACAAAATAATAATAATAAAATTATCTTAAGGCACTCTTTATACACGTTACTAATATGGCTTCTTTTTGCAAGAATGAATCTTTGCCACATGTCGATGATTCTAATAAATAGCAGGATAGGACTAAAAGGACTGACAATGAGAAACCTTAGTAGTTGAGGATAGTCTATGCCCATCTAGGTTCCTACTATCTAGATTTCACCATCATCCTTCATTAGGATGAGCAGTTAAATTGCAAGGATATGGAAGGCAACATTGTGTTACCTCCCGATTAGTCTGTTCCCACCATGCTCATGGCCCAACTCATGAGGTTGGGCATTGAATTAGTAAGGCCAGACTATGAGGCAACAGGCCATGCCTTCAGAGACTATTAGCCCATAGAAGTATAGCTCAAGAAGAATAAACATATGGAGGCACACTATGAAGCTTTCAAGGGAAAGAAGGTCCTGATACCATTATTTTTGTAATCACAAAAAGAAGGCCTTGATTTATTCTCAAGACTCTCTCAATATACAAATTCTCCTCCTTTTGTTGAGGATGACATCTCATGAGTCATGGTCTATTAGGTCATGTTATCGGACCCCTGTTATCGGAACCCTGATACAAGATACCAAGTTTGATAGGTCCCGATATCGGATCCCTGTTATCGGAACCTTGATACAAGATACCAAGTCTTATAGGTCTCGATATCGGACCCCTGTTATTGCAGTCGCAATATCGTAGTCGCGATATCGCGGTTCCCATGTGAGCCTATAAATAAAAGGCGGTGCACTTGGTTTTGGCATTAGTTCTTAGTCCCTTAGCCAAACTCTTGTAGTTTTTCCTTCTTAGAGTTAGAATTATTTCTCAGTGCATGCCCACAGTGTGGTGATTGTAATTGTACGGCATCCTTATTCGAGTGTGACGTACTTGGACACATACATGACCTGCAATAAAGATCGAGATTACTTCANTTTCTCGCTCCTAGCTTAGTTCATATTATTTTCCATTATCTCCAGGAGTAGCATTAGTATAGGAACACATCATACACCTCACTCTAGACTAAACCATACATGAAAAAGTTAACACTAGTCTAGATGGAAAGACAACGAACTGCGATCTAAGAATAACTTTCTAGATATGACAACTAGACCGTCTGTGAAGTTTTACCAGATCATGCGTGAAACACTCGTATTCGTATGGTTGAGTGTAGAAGTACCTTGCCACTCATCATTGGCACCATTGTCGAGGATGATGCTAGTTATCTAGATTAGTTATATCATACAAGGTTGTTGTATAGGAATTAACGATATATCTTTTAGAAAGAAATAATTACAAAAAGTCACATACAAATTCACATACAATCTCACAACCATGCCTCTCCTACAAGACTACGATAATGCCACATCTAGTGAGGCAATTCATTGGAGAACCAACAAATTATATGACAATGAAGATTGGAGTACGCAATCCGAGGTGGGAATTTCTTATAAACATAAACAAAGGCAACATCATCCCAACGCATGGAAGCATAACTTACTTGATGACGATGAACCCCTACTGGCCACTACAAGCCTAATGCAAATACAAGAGGCTGCTTGAATCTCCCATAGGCATCGGAAAGAGAGTCGTCTACCTAGGCTCGATTTAAACAACTTTTCCAATTTCTCAGGAGGCCATGACTTAGATCTGCAACAACATTTACAAGCCTTCTACGATGCCTATGCATGGAACAACATTGATAATGGTTGGCAAAAACTCAAGCTCTTTCCTATGACACTCGTTGGCCAAGCAAAACTATGGTATAGATCATTAAAACAAAATTCAATACGACGTTGGCCAACAATGGTAGACCTCTTTAATGAAAGATATCAAACCTACGCAAGAGTGTTAGCCTTGAGGAAACAAATCCAAGAGTGGAAACAAGCACAACATAAACGCTTGGACATGGCCTTAGAAAGATATTATGCACTGTTAAACAACTATCCAGGCCATGAGTTCTCCAAGGAAAGGCTAATGTACCATATCATTGATGGGCTTCGTGATGAAACAAGAAAGACCGTAGGGATGTATGCCTAAGGTCAACTATACGAACTATGAACCCATCAATTCCAAGAGCTTATTAAGGGGGTAGCAAAAGAAGAAGGAGAAATGGCGAGATGGGAGAGTGTTGAAAAACATCAATGGGACCAAAATCTCAACTTAATAGAGGTCCATAATCATAAAAAGGAGAAATCAACCTATCTCAAGGAGGAAGAACCATCTTTGCCAGTACAACAATCATTAGAGGAAGTAGAGGCAAAGATCAATAAGATGTTGGAATGGACGCATAAAAAGTGTGGAGAATATATCGATATTATTGGAGATAGAGTTTTGACAACTCAAGAAGCAAGACAAAGTATCACTAGACATTCGGAAAGAAAGGATGAGGAAAATAAGAGCTCAACTGCAAATCATACGTATGAATGTAACATCTGCCTGTATGATCACCCCAAGTGCCAATGCCCAATTTTGTTACATTTATATGAGCATTGGGGAAACATGTTACACCCAGAGTTTGTACAGAGATACTGTGTTCAATCACAGTGGCAACAATCCCAATCATGGGGGAAGTCATCCCTAAATTGGAGATACCCTTTATATCATCCGAATCCAAATGCTTAACATACTCTATCTCACCACATTATCATTCTCCCCAATACTATCAGCCCATGTCCTCAACACAACCACTGCCTTGTGTACCTTACACTTATCCTAAATTTCAACGTTCTCATCCTTTCCCTCCTTCTACATCGCCACCAGTTGTTCCTAAAGTATCTACACCACAGCAACAACCCACGAACGTTACTTGTGTTACTATTGCCAACAGCAGTGAGAGACCTCATTGACATCAAAAGCGTCCCTTCTTTAGACATGAACGTAGGAAGGGACAACACAATTTCAAGGCCACTACATTCTCCAACTTAGCACAAGTCCAACACTGTGGTGCACCCTTCTCTTCAAACCCAATGCCTCATGTCACCTCATCAGGGTTACCAATTAACACTGCAAAAACCATATGGCCCAATGAATACAACCATGGAGAGCGACATCCTGATCCTTGCATACCATCTTACGGTCCCAAGTATCATAGTGGGTCAACTCTTTATTCGGGAACCACATCTCATAAATTGCCCCACTATGCTTACTATAATCAAGTGTGTGAACCCCAATGGGGTAAGTATGACCAAGTTTCAATGTTTCCAACATGCCAAAACCCTCATATTTCATTTATTAATCCTTGTCATGCTCAACCGTTTAGTTATGGAGGATATCCCCCATTTTAATAACAAGTAGGCTTAATAAATATTTTTCATTTTCTTTAATTTTACAATTTTTTTGTCCAGTTTTTCATCTTTTAATTTCTTGTTCTACCTTTTTGTCTTTTTATCTTTTTATAAGTAATCTCATCTACGAATAAAACACTCATGTGGCTCTTTGGTTGAGGTGTGTTCTATGTTATCAAGTCTCGAGTGATCAATTCTTTGGACAGTAATCCCATTACACCCACTCATCCATTCTACAAATAAGAGGTTCTGTTTGAGGTTATAGTGATATTCTTGACATTCTTGAACTTAAAATTAATTTTGTGTTCATTGTACCCAGAATGAAGAAGGATGGACCAAGAGGGGATGATTAGGGTGTGACATCAAGGGGACTTGCGGATTCTCTTTGGTGACATCTGTGAGAGTTATCACGCAATGTGGTTGTACTAAGATCCTTGTAGATCTATGCAAAATGGGAGTAAGAGTAATCAAAAGGCACTTAAAAAATCCAATGCTGTTCTAGGGGGTCCCATTGGAAAGACATGCATTTATGCTTGAAGGTTGGCGACTTCTCTAGATTCAACAATCAAAGAAAAGAGAGAGAGAGAGAGAAAAAAAAACAAACAAACAAAGGAAGTGCCACAAAACAAAAATCACTTCTCCCTTGAACAAAATGCCAAGTGATCGTATGCCTTGTTGTTCTGGTACTCTCATAGTCTCTCATCATGGGATGAAACAATGCGGTGTAACTTATCAGAGGAATGGACTTGGTCTTGATCTTGGAACGATGGTTTAATGACACATTAATTATGCTTTACACACAGGATTCACTGTGTCTTGGGTTAGTTACTTCATGTCCCAATCTCTACAATCCCTTCTATACCCCGTCTCATCTTGCTGTTCATGGAGTTGTGGCTCGTGTCTCAGATAGTGTAGAATTCTTACCTCATTTTGGTGGTATCTACATGTGTGTGTTTTGTGAAAATGGTATGGATTACATTTAACCCTTCTAGTGCCTATGGACATTTTAAGGTGTGGTTACGCAAGGGTATTATAGGTTGGAACCTGCTTTGGGGAGGATCCACTTGCGTGACTTTTGCAATTTGTACTTGTTGCATACCACCACATCATCTTATACCCTCTGAATACTTTATTGCCAAATCTATTCTTTCCTTTGTCATCATTTTATCAAACGTTCCTCAAAACTAGGTCCTTTTATGTGTCACCTAAACAAACTAGGTCCAACATTAAACTTTTAGGGCAACTTTCTTGAAAAAATTTCTAACTATAAAATCACACTAAGCAAAGAATTCAACATTTATTAAAGGCAATGAGTAAGGTATGAAATCATTGAAATTTTTTTAATACCCTTAGTAACAATTGATCTTTGTGTGATTATAGATGGCCCCTAAAAGAAGACAACAAGGAGGACCTTCTCAAGGTGCAACTGAATGACCAGGGGGAGGCAGAGGCCAAGTTCTTCATGCAGAACATGCAGAGCAGGAGGCACAATCACTCAGCATCCATCATGGAACTCCTGTTACTACATAATCTATCCAAGAAAAAGGTGGAGTGGTCAGGGCCCAAGCCTATGAAGAGGAATGACGGCTATTTGCGACATAACATGTCAAGGCCAATCAAGTGTTCCCGCAACTGCCATGTTCATGGAAAGTGCCGACTCCATCAAACATTGGAACATCAGCATGGATCGCTCATAATACTTGAATAGAAGAGGAGAAACATCAAGTGCTTCTTCAAAGTTATCAATCTTAGAAGCCTGATTGTGCAGGACAAGGGAGAGGCACCCGTAGAGGAGCCACCACTATCGGGAAGCCCATGAGTTCCACAAGTTTTGTCTTTTGTGTCTGTGTCCAAATTTTTTTTAATTCTCCATTGTGGCATAAATAAATTCCTAGTTAGTCAATAATCCCATACCTATCCATTGTGTAATCAATTGAACTTGTTCCTCACTTTCTTTGACTCAAGGACGAGTTGTTATTCAGTTGTGGGGGTATGATGAGTCATGGTCTGTCAGGTCCTGTTATCGAACCCCTGTTATCAAAACCCTGATACAAGATACCAAGTTTGATAGGTCCCAATATCAGACCCTTGTTATCAGAACCCTGATACAAGATACCAAGTCTGATAGATCTCGATATCAGACCCCTGTTATTGCTCGATATCGCAGCTTGCATGTGATATCACGTACGCGATTCCTGTGTGACCCTATAAATAAAAGTCAGCACACTTGGTTTTGGCACTAGTTCTTAGTCCCTTAGCCAAAATCTTGTAGTTTTTCCTTCTTAGAGTTAGAATTATTTCTCAGTGCATGCCCATAGTGTGTTGATTGTAATTGTATGGCATCCTTATTCGAGTGTGACGTACTTGGACACGCACATGACTAGCAATAAAGATCAAGATTACTTCATCATTGCAACATCCACTTAGCTTAATTATTTATTTAATTATTATTTACTATTTTCTTAGTTAACATCTTCTTACCCTAAACTTTTGTTAAACACAGAATGAGTACGACTTAATCATGAGCATTCAAGTGTGACTACTTGGTAACCCAGTAGCGTACTAAGGCCATGCGCTTGGTAATCCTAGTGGTAGTCATGCACAAGGTCCAAGATGTGTACGGATGATTGAGGAACAGATGCTCATTGCACTTAGGCTAGTTAGATTCTCTCTCACTTTCTTGCTTCTAGCTTAGTTCATATTATTTTCCATTATCTCCAGGAGTAGCATTAGTATAGGAACACATCATACACCTCACTCTGGACTAAACCATATGTGACAAAGTTAACACTAGTCCAAATGGAAAGACAACGAACTACGATCTAAGAATAACATTCTAGATACCACAACTAGTCCATCTACAGAGTTCAATTGGATCATGCGTGAAACACTTGTATTCGTATGGTTGAGTGTAGGGGTACCTCGCCACTCATCAACATCCTTCACTAATGGTTGCAATCAACCTTGGAGAACTTTGGTGAAGGAAGGATAAATTCCAAGATCTAAAGAACATCAAAGGATAGATCTCCTAGTTATTCATCCAAAGACAAGGAAAAAGACAAAGATAAGGAGAAAGATCAAGAAAAGGACCATAGGAGAAGGGCTAGTAGGCACTGTTCTCATAATCCTTCACCTTCATCATCCTCATCATAATCAAACTTTGATAGGAGAAGCCATGGTCGAGATATAAGGAGGAATGATTAGGATTGAGATGGAGATGATAGAAAATCCCATTGCGATGAAGGGAATTAGAAGTGTAGACAACCATGTGAGGAAGAGGAGCAACATCAAGAAAGGAGACACAACAAGTCTCATCATAGAAGGCATGGGCATGACAGAGGGCACCATGAGCATAATGACTATGATGAACCATTATTGGCTACCAGGAACATGCTTAATATTTTATAAGTACTTTGAATTTTGACCAGGCATTAGAAAGATAGCAAAATTAAAAGGCTTGATATGAAAAACATCTCTAAATTTGAAGGGGGATATAATGGTAATTCTTAGCAACATTTGTAAGCTTTTCATGATGCTAGTGCCTTACAAAACATCAAGAATGAGGAGTAGAAGCTAAAACTATTCCTAAGGATACTCATCAAAGAAGTGGAAAGTTGGTACCCATCCTTGGAATTGGAATCCATTCGTAGATGAAGTACCATGCTAGAGCTATTTACCAACAAGTACTAGACATAATCCAAAGTATCTAAATTGAGGAAAAAAATCCAAGGATGGAAGTAAAGCAATCATGAATCCTTGGATGTAGCATTGGATAGGTACTACTTCCTTTTGCATCAATGCCTAGGCCATGGATTTTTTCAATGGGAGCAATTTCATCACATTATAGATGGGCTCCAAAACAAAACTAGAGAAACTCTTGGGGTCTATGCTCAAGGAAGCCTTTTGGAGATAAGAGTGTATCATATTCAAAGGTTGATTGATTAGGTGAGAAAGGAAGAAGGGGAGTTGAAGAAGAGAGAAAGTGCAAAGGAGTATAGTAGGGATTCCTCCATTCACAAAAGGAAAGTGTATTTTCATGATTTAGAGAAGGAAGCACCATTGGATGACGTGGTGCAAAAGAAAACCTTATTGATTCAAAAATTTGTTACTAAAATATTAGCTAAGGTCAATAAAATGTGGGACTCCTTAGATGAAAATTTCTAAACTGCTCTCAAAATAGTGGAGAAGAAGATAGAGTAGGGTAGTAGACAAAGGAAGAGAAGAAAAGATACATGTAGGGATCACTATCAACAGAAAGGTAAAGCTGCAATGGTTGATGAGGTTGCATGTTTGAAAATAGATGATGATGAATGTGAAATTTGCTAGTATGAACAACCTAAGGGATTCTTCCCTATAGTGTCACATTTGCAAGAATCTAGGGTGTACACATTAAACCCAAAATTGGCAAGAAAGAAATCACCTAGGAGATTGCCTTATCCACAAAGCAATTACAAGCATCAGTTCCATCCAACATAGTATTATTGAAGTGGAGCATCATCTTAACTTTAGAAGTAATATCAGTAATGGAAAAACCCACAGTCATGAGGGATGCCACCATTGTAGTAGCAATATCCTTATAGTCAACAAGACCCCTTATGGATATTATGTCTAACAAACTGTATCTCCTCATGGCTCTATAAGCTACAATTCTTTTGCTCATCACTACTATCCTCTAGAATATCTATGAAACCCCATTCTACAAACTAAGGCTTCCTCTACTTATCCTCATCCACATCCATCACCTCACCCTACACCTTCTAACATTACTCCATGACCACTTGAACTACCTATGAAAAGGAATATTCCACCATAGCCATAACAAAAAAATGCCATGAGGGTAGTACACTTATAGTTGAATGATCATCTAAGTGGCTCTAAGCACAAGCCTTGAAAGAGGGCCTTTTTTAGGCCAAACAATCCATAGAAACCCTCACAGACATCCATGGTTACTAACCCTACATCAACTGCTTTTGGAAATACCCTTGAGCCTCTTTGAAACCAAATATCCTCCAATGTTCATATCTTCGTGTTGATCCATGTGGTCACAAATTGGATCTAGGTAGATTACCTTCATAGGAGACAATCTGATCCTAGGAGTCTCCTAATCATTTTGCAGATTGTAGGAAATGATCCATGCAAGGCTCCACTAGGTTTAGGTTCTAGAGTAAACTTATTTCTCAAGAGATGTATAAGATTTGGAACTTATCTCCACTTTAAAAGTGCAATATCAGGTTAGAGCTTATGGATAAGTCCATCACTATTTCTTTGGGACTAGTGAAGGATATTGTGACCATATTCTATGAATGGCCATACCCAACAAATTTTCTAATGATCAACATGGATAATTGCAAGGGGTACTTTCTTGTTATCATGGGAAGGACTTGGCTCAATACCATTAATGCCAAGATGGAAATCAAAAACCTTTCCTGGGAAATGTATAAGGAAAACAAATTTAGGAAGCTTGAGAAGAAGTGAGTTCCATGCATTGCATACAATGACATAGGGTGCCATTACATGTGAAGGATATGAACCATGAAAAGCACATCCATTACAACATGTAGTAAGTATGTCAAAACATCAAATTTTCAAAGGTGCCTGTATGTAGTAGCCAAAAATAGAAAGGTACCTAGAGAATTACACTGTAGCAACAATATGCATGAACCAATGGAGCTTCTCATAAGTGCTTACATAGATAACATGGATGAAATGGAGCAAATCCATAAGCAACTCTCTCACACAAACACAAAGATGGATTGGGGAAAGTTGGAAATCCTTGATGACTTCAAGAAAGAGCCCATTGAACTTAAGGATTTACTGGTAACATTAGAATATGCTTTTCTTGATAATGGAAAGCTAGTAATAAACAATGTCAATCTTACTTGAGAACATAAAAATAAATTGCTGAAAGTAGTAAATAAATGGTAAACAACCGTTGCATGGTCATATCATGAGCTAACAAGGATAGATTCTCAGATATGTCAACATCAAATCTTTACAAAATCCTTTGTCAAGCCAAGAAGACAGCCGCATAGGAGATTGAATTGAAAATTTAAGAAAGTTGTCAAGGATGAAGTGGAATATTTTCTTAAGGGAGGGTTCATCTATCCTGTAGTAGACAATGAATGCATGAATCCACTCATGATTATACCAAAGAAAGGAGAAAAGTGGAGGGTCTATATAGACTTCATGTTGTTAAATATGGTAATATTTAAAGATCATTTTCCATTGCCATTTGTGGACTAGGTGCTGGATACAATTATAGGGAATAACTACTATAGTTTTTTGGATGGTTATAGTGGTTATAATTAAATTTAGATAACCCCAAAAGACTAGGCTAAGAAAACTTTCACAAGTTCCTAGGATACTTTTGCATATAAGAAAATGCTCTTTGGCTTGTCTAATACCCCTGCAACTTTCCAATGCTTGGCACTTACTATTTTCAACAAAAGATCAATAGTGGTGTGGAAATCTTCATGGAGAACTTCTCCACCTATGGTACTAACTTTGAGGAAGCCTTGGACCATTTAGAGCAGTGTTAAAGCATTGTATGGAGATAAATTTATGGCTCAATTAGCAAAAAATCCATTTGATATAGTCTTAGGACATTGAATTTTAGGAAGAGGGATAGAGGTGGACCCAAAAAAAGTACGGGCTATTCAAGGAATTACCAGATAGCCTTAAACTACAAAATATGTGAGGTCATTCTTTAGCCATACTAGTTACTATAGGCACTTCATTAAGAATTTTCTCAAAGTTTCCAAATCAATGGTGGAGCTTGCAAGGATGGATGTGTCTTTTGACATCTAGGGCATTGATTTCATAGAGTCCATCACTTCCATGTCAAGTGGGAAGGCTTACATCACTGTTGATGTTGACTATTGCACCAAGTGGATCAAAGCTATAGTAGTATTGAACTATAGATCCATCACTACAGCTTGGTTTGGATAATAATAGATGGTAAATAGGCTTGTGGTGCTTACAACACTTATTTCTAATAATGGAATCCACTTTATAGGGTCTACTTTTTGGAAACTAATGTAATGCTTAGGGGTGCAACATAAACTTACAACCCCATATCATCCCCAAGCTAATGGTTAAGTTGAATTTACCAATAGGGAGATCACTAGGATACTAACATGAGTGATCAGTAGATATAGGAAGGATTAAAGTACTAAATTCAATGATGTTCTTTAGACATATTGTTTAACTTGGAAGCTTTCTATGGGATACTCTTATTATGAGTTAGTATACCAAAAGTTATCAAAACTTTAAATCCAAGTTGAAATTTGTACATTCATAACAACTTGTGAGCTTGATCTCAACGTTAATCTAGCATAAGAAGAACAACTAATGACACTTAATGTGCTAGATGAGAATAGACAAGTAGCCTTGATGATGAATGAACTACAAAAGGCACACTTCAAACAACATCATGATGCATGAATAAGAAGAGTTAAATTCCAACTTGGCAATAAGGTTCTTTACTGGAATCCCATGCATGTGCCATAACGTACTAAGTTTCAAACATAATGGGAAGGGCTTTACATCATTCATTCAACTTTTCCTTCTAGAACTATGATGATCTACCATCCATTGAGCCCACAGAAATGTTTGTTGGTTAACATAAAACAAGTTAAGCCATTCTTGGAACCCAGACCTTTGCACTGGAATAGGCTCACTCCATTTTTCGGATCTTCTCCTCTCAATATAGTAATGGGGGAGATGGCCATCCATATTAACAACTTGATGAGACTAACCTATTTTTCACCTTTTTGTTTTGCACTATTCTTTATATGTTTTCTATTTTCTTAAATATTTTATACATTTTTCTTGTTCTTTTTCTTTTTACCTTTACTAATTTTATTTTTTTTATCCAAAGTCTTTGAATTTGTTATTGCTATTGCAAATATGAAAAGTTCATTAAAGTGAACTATCACTATTATGATGGATTGACAAAAAGGCCAATTGTTGTTTTGGATTATGTTCTCTATAATAATCTGTCATTTTTTTGGGTATTAAGTAGTGAGTTCATGACATCCACCTATTCCATTTGTTCTATGAGAAATCAGTATCTTGGAAGCAAAAGGTTTTTTCACATTAAAACTTAAAAAATTAATCAATGATCTTGATACCCAACAAATTGAGAAAGGACTAACTAGGAATGGAAAAGGGTGTGATCTCAAAGGGATTTGATATGATTTACATTAACATTGTTCTTAAGCTCTATAAAATTCCATTGGTATATAATTTCTTCTATCATTGACCATAAAAGGAAGCATCTATTTGCATGGTGTTTTTTTTATGAGAAAAAAAATGCATGGGAATTCAAAGCACACCCCTTAGACTCAATAATGGACTACAAGCACTCGTTATGGGATTGGTAAGATATGTTACCCATGCTTAAAGACACCCCTCTAACTAAGATCCTCTATACTTTCTTTGGGATTGTCTTAGACTTTTAATCAATGTAGAGTAGGCATATGTTAATGTGAGGTCACTAAAAGAGGAATGGACTTGGTCTCAACTGGAATGGATTGGTATCAACTCATCTTAATTACAATTTTCATTGAGAACCTTGTGTGAGTAGGATGTTGAATATCTCTTCCATATCCTTTCTCTACCATTCATTTATCTCACGATCTACCATCTCATTGCCTCATGCCATATGAAATTGATTAGTTTTATTTATATATCACATAATCCTTGGACAATTTCTTCCATTGATATGAGATTTAAGTTAACTCAATCATTCATCATCCTTGGGGCCCACTAACTCCCTATGATGAAGGTATGCAAGGGCATGAGAGGCCTATGCCTACTTTGGGGGGGATCCATATGCATCCCTTTAGTTTAACTTAAGTTAAATTCCCCAACCATAGGTCACTTGCTTAATCAATCATCTTGATAGCATTCAAAATTCTAGTTTTTCTCTATTTGACATCATAACTTTGTTCAAATCCACTTGAATTTCTTCTTCTAGGATACACCTATCCTCTTCTATGTTGTTGTCATTATTTTTCATATTTTTGGCTTCCATTGGATTCTTGCTTTATTCCAAAATTCATTTGGAATTCCTTCACTTCTCAATGTGAAAAATTACTAAGAATAATTGCATTGATGTATTCTTGTTAACACAATGAGATGATTCAATGTAGCCCCACCATCGTAGCATAAAAATTCTATATATATGTGCAATACTTAGCTAATTTTTCACCATTTTCCAAAAGCGCTAGAGGATTTTTTGCAATTTTTCAAAGTCTAAGAACCTTCCAAGCACTCTAACTCATAAGTCGCTAACTCGTTTTCACTTATTCTTCGACCCTTAATCTATTAGATGTATGCTTTACATCATGGGGGACACAAACCTTTGGTTTTTCTCAAACATTTTTTTTAAATTTTTTTGACTCCCCATGATTAACCTATTAAAATAATATTAAATTAATCACCATAAAGAGTTAAAACCAACAAACAAACTTCGATAGCTAGGAATAAAATAATATTAAAATAATACACCTAGATGAGATTACAAACAAGCACTTAAATGAACAACCCTTAATACCTCATAGCTAAACATAACTTGATCTAACAAAGAAAGATATTTAATTAACTAAAGATTATGAACTAAAAAGATAATCATGATTATGTTTATAATCGTATATGGCACCAAAATAAGGACCATAAGTGGGAGGACCATCGCAACTGAGGGAAAAGTAACCTCAAGGAGAAATCTATCAGGAATATTTCCACTATGAAAATAGGCCAATCTAGGTAGGATGAGGCTCCTAAGCTAAAGGCCTAATCTAGAGATCATCCTCACAGAGGCCTACTTAGAATGCATTAGGACCAAGGAGCTCCAAAGTGCCATACTTCAAGAGTTGAACTTTGAATGCTTCTTGGAACTAGCACTAGAAGAGGTCAGGACATAATTGTAGTGGTCTTCATTATGGTCCATTCTCTCTAATAGCGAAGAGTGGTACATGGGGGAGAATTAATTATTCTAGAACAATTGGCAAGGAGATGCATTGGTGAAAATCAAGGACATTACCATCTCCTATTTAGTTGAGGCCATAGTAGAAGCCCTTAGTTTGCCGAACACTGGGGTAAATCTTGCCAAAATATCAACATAGATGGACCTAGAGACCAAGAAGGAATGGATCTAGTGATGTTATGGGGTGGATTGTAAGGAGTTCTTTGCCCTTACAAAGGTGGAGAGAGCTTTCTTCAAGATTGTATCTTATCACCTAAACCCAACGGTGAGGCCTAGTAAGGTGATGTTGAAATTTTGGTATGTCAAAACCTTGGAAAATGGAGAGGTTGGAAAATGTGCTTGTAAGATATTACAAGACTAGAAAAGGACTAAGACAAAGAGCTAGATAAGAGCATGATATGATTGAGACAAGAACATGATAGAGATAAGAGTTATACAAGAGCATGATGAGATCGAGACATGAGCATGATGAAGATGAAGATATGTTGAGACTAAGATGAGAGTTGAGTTGTCAATCTTATTACCAAAGTCTCAACAGAGAATGCAAGGATGAAATATATCTAGATGTGAAAAGAAGGTATTTTGGTATCTACCAAGATGTTCTAGAAGAATAGCAAATGTCAGAGTGACAAAAGCTTAGCCTCAAGAAAGATGTCCTAGAGAAATAGCAAATGTCTCAATTACAACTAAGACATCCTAGTTGAGATGTCCCACCTACAAGCACCAAAAAGTTAGCAAACATTTCAAGCCCATGAAAGATATCCCAACTAGCCATTTGTAGCTATTGTATGAACTCCAATAGTCATATGACAATGAAAAAGGCTATAAAAGAGGGTGAAATCATTTTGATTTTTAAAAATCACTATTCATATAAAAGTTCTTTATTGATACATCTTGTAATTTGTTTGTGTACTTCAATTATACATCTTTTGTGAGTGGAGTTTTGAGAGCCTAAAATTAAGGAATTTGTAAGTGTAGTTCCATTCTCTCATTGATTTTTCTTTTCTTTCTTTTGTAGCTTTGTAGGCTTGGTGTGCTTCCTATGAGAAGACATTTCTTGAGCTTGTTGGAACCTTGTGAGGCTGGGTGTGTTTCTTGAGAGAAAACACCCCATGTGAAGTTCAAGTCTTGTAAAGGTTTTGGGATCTTTGAAACCACATTTTGAGCTTGTTGGGACCTTGTGAGATTGGGTGTGTTTTTGAGTGAAAACACCCTGAGCAGAGCTCAAACTTTATAAATGTTGTAGTACTCTCAAAACCACATTTATGAAGAAACAAAGTGTAGAGATGTGCAAGGATTCTATCCTTCGAGTGTGGACGTACCTAAGTTGGGGAACCATGTACATCTATGTGTATTTGGTTTTTCTTGGTTGTGAAAATTGGTGGAACTTATTCAACCCCCTTCTAAGTTCTTAGTCTTTAGGTGATAGCCTTCTCCACCAGGGCATGCATTGCTTTAAGTGAAAAATTTCCAATCACCCTACCCTAACTCATTTTTCTAGAAATTGAGAAATGCTTCAAGGAAAATGAAAAGGTTAAGAAGACACTTCCCTTCCCATGTGATGAGTGGCGAGGTACCCCTACACTCAACCATACGAATACGAGTGTGTACGCATGATCCGGTCGAACTCCGTAGACTAAATGCCTTAACGCCACAAGAAACACTTGTGGTTAATCGTTCGTTGTCTTCCTAGGCTTACTTGTATGTGTCACGGTGTATGGTTAAGAAAGTCTGAGTTATATGATTTTTTTGGTATTTTTCAGTTTATCTCCTAAGCTATGAGGGAAAAGGTTGAGAAACTAACTAACTCTAACTAATGTCCTAAGTCTAAATTAACTAGCATCAGCATCCGTTCCCACTTACCGGACACACCCTGAACTATGCAACTGTGGCTACCAAATGCTAATCGTTACTGGGATCACCACACGTAACGCAAGTGCTCGAAGTGGTCATACTAAGGCACCTATTTAGCCTAAGTGTGATAAGCAGTTGATTCCTTGGCTAGTCGTACACACCCGTGGGCACTCGTAACCAAGTCATACTTATCACACGTTCTAGCCTAGTGATGAGTAGCTGATTCCTTGACTAGCCATACACATTGGACTACTACTGGGATTACCAAGCGCAGATCCTGGAATACGCTACTGGGTTACCAAGCAGTCACAATGCTCGTAATCAAGTC